>LUCH01000377.1:110336-128111 GCA_013368495.1 Paragonimus heterotremus
GTTTGGTTGAGACACTATTTCACAGAGCCAGCCATATTTGCACCCCGGATACTCTGCAGAGAGAACAGGGGCTACTGAAACAAACTGTATTGGCAAATGGATACCTCGACAAATTCGTCGGGGCACATACTACGGTGAAGAAGAGCACTAAGCCTACAGTGACGGCTCAAAAGAAAGATGTTTTCGTACTTTTGCCATTGAAGGTGACCATCTATCCAACAACATAAAGCACAAATTAAAGTCTGCTCTGGCTCGAGCATACGCAGTCGCGCTTATTTCAAACCACTAGAGGACCAGTTCTTCGCCATTGTAAAAGTAGTTTGTCAAACTCTTCTGTCCCTCATGTTGTGTGCTAGTTCACTTGCAATTACAGCGACGTTTACCTAAGTAGAACAGATCGACAACACAGCGAATCGTCGAACACACCCCGAAGTGGTTGAAACAACAGATGACGCATCACTGTCAACTTGGTGCACTGACGGCTCGAAACCCAACGTCATCGATTGCTAAACACCTCATGACAACAGGTCACCAAGTTGACCCAGTTAACTCATTCAACATATTGTTGCGCAATCGGAACCCTAAGTTGTTAGCTTTCTGTGAAGCGATGCTAATCCGAACTTACCAGCCGACGGTGTGTGCACAAAAGTGGTTGGGGCCACCTATCGGGTTGCCATGGTCGTGATTACACAACACTTGGTGTTCTTGTAGGCGTGTCTAGTTCCCTGTTTGTCTTCATTTGTTTGATGTATATAACTGGCATGTTTTACGTTTACGACTGATGAGAGTAAATGAAATGTTAACATATCGCAACATATGTCTTCTTTCTGTTCTGATGAAGTGGTTAAAGGGAACTCAGTGTTTCAAGCTTACTATTCTGTGAAAGAATGGTAAGGCCAACTTCACTTAAATCAGGAGTTTCAAAACAGTTTTGTGAGGCATGCCCAAGATTGATCAAGATGAAATCCTTGACGCGCAGTTAGGTTTACTGGCAGTGTTAAATAGCTTCTGACAGTTTAGGATAATTCAATGAATAACACATCATCAACAATTTCAAACTACGCTTATTCGAACGGTCGGGTTAACTGGACTATTTTCTAAGTCGCAATGGTAATCGAAAGGATCCGAATTTATGTGGTACTGTTTGACAACATTATAATAAAGTTCTCTATCACCTTAAACGTGAATTAACTGGATACACAAATTATCCAGCGGAAAAGCGCTCAAAACGGAACCACCAAATTCGAGTCTGCAAATAGTCACTAGTTAACCGAAAATAAGCAGATCAGACAATACCAAGAAGTCCTCAATGCAAAGGAAGACATGTTGTGACATGAAAGAAAGTTCTAATAAATAGGCTGCGATGGTTATTTAAAAAAGAAAACGTACAGTTTGTGCAATTATGGCACAAACTCCATCACCGTTTTTTAATGCACACAGCAAAGGCAAATAAAGGCGAAGTTGGGATAGGCTTTCTACAAACAACCCAAATATGCCTCAACGGATTCACCGCTCCACATCTTACCAAATATACGACGACCAGTCGAGATTTAACAGATGCAACGGGCGATTTATAAATGGGGACATGCATGAGTTGATTGAAGATGCAATCCTTGTGTCTCACTTTCGAAATCACCTTCATAAATCGAGCCACCACCTTGGACGTTCGATAAAGCTCCATTAATCCGAATTCATATTGACTTTGCTAAACCAATCAATGGCGTTCATTTTCTGATTGCTGCTGATTTTACACTGGTGGTCAGAAGTTGATGTCATAGGACAACTTACCGGTCAGTCCCCCATTTGCTATCTGAGAGGCGCATTCAGCAAGTTGCGTCTCCTTGGGGTCGTGGTTTCATACGACGCTGCCCAGCCCATATCCAACGAGCTATCCCAATTTTGTTCAGTAGATGTTATTGTGAATATAGAGACACCACTGTTTTAAGCACAGTCAGACGGTTGAGGTGAGAAATTTGTGGCCACTGTGAATTTGCACAACTTCGACTATCCAGAACAGTAATGTCCGGATAGTGCCGTGGACCCGTTTTTAGTTACTTATAGAATAACCCTGAATATCCTTGCTAATGTTCTGCCAAGCGAATGTATATTGAGAAGAAAAAAATGAGATAATGCTGTCTGGATCATATTCTGAGTACGAACCTCGGTCAGTACTGAAGGAATAACTCGAACAGCCTGGTAAACGATTTGACGTTTTATATAGTATGTCTGTAAAAATTCCAAAAACTGACGACTAACGTGGTCTGCGGGAACCATTGCAGGTAGACGGAGGCTGGTTGGCTCTGAACTGAGAGTCAGAAGCGAACAAGGAATTGGACATACCAGTCAGCTTTGCAGAACACAAGAGAAACCAGAACGTAAGTAAATCACACCGAATGGCCTGTCATACTGCCTGTAAGACGATGTCCCAGGAAGCGCCGACTCTCCATGCTCTAGTGAGCTCTCTGAAACAAGGTTGCCTCATGAACAGCGTGGTCGGAGCTCTAGTCCTGGCAGTGGCAAGGACATACACTAATGACGAGCTCTAATGACAGCGAAACTCGAGTCTGGTACGTCTGCTGTTCGGAAGGAGCCGACTGGAGAGTCTATAGGAATGCGACAGCTCCGGTCAATTGTGGGTGATTTTCAATCTATATGCAAACCACAATCCCCTACTACTCATCAGTAATCAGATGTCCCCTAGCAAGTCAACGATTTCTGTTATTTCAATTTGGAGAAAAGTCCTAGTCGAGGGGTCATTGATCGGAGTTAACAGACAGTAACTGTGTCTTCTCTCAAGGCAATCAGACAACCTGGTTATCACTCACAAGCGAAAGTGATTGAGCGTTCACATATGGTAATTCGATCGTGTCTAATATGAGGTCAATGGCACAGTGGTAAACACAGTTGCCTCTGGAATGCTGTACGCAGTTAGAAAGGTCGTTTATTACTTAACGCCAAGACCGTTCAAGTTTATCATTTATATCCAGTCTGGTCATGCAAAATTGTTCGGCAGCAATTTTGATACTGTTCCGCCGGCTACCAAACTGCTACGTTCGTGTATTTGTTTTTCTGTGGCCTGAAGTTTATTGTTCAAACCACCTGCTTAAAGCAACTGCAGAGTTCCGATTAAGACCGTACAATGTCGATGTTTTATCTCCTACGCTCAGATTTATAGACGGAGCAGTTTCCTTATAATAGCTAACACATCTTGCTATTTGTAGTTTCTAGAAAACAACAGTTTGTATGACATTAAAAATTACACTCAAAAACAGAGTATGGAATTATCTAACCAACTGTTGTGCAGTACTGTCAATCTCACAGTATGCAAGCTAACTGCGTACTTGCGTGAGACTAATAAAATCAGGCGACTCAATTCACCTTTTACGTCTTGCGTGAAAATCAAATCGTTCTCATTGGAGTCTAAACTTTAACAATGTTTCACTGAAAATCAGCTCACTGTTTTCAAATCTAGACGAGAAAATAAACGCAAATTGCTCACGAACCGCGCCAACATCCGGTCTACGAAACGTTTGGTTTGCAGTTGATTCTTTTCTATCAATGTGGTCACTGCTTGGGTATTTCCGGGTGTCTTAAGAGGCCGAAGTTTTCATCAGTAATCAAACTTTTGATCAGGCGATCGTGCTTCACTCTCGACTTTAAGAATATATCGCATAAGGAATATCTCGAGACGACCAGTAACGACCATTTTGCATTCACCACTAGCACAGAAGTAGTGGACTATTAGATCCCACCATTAATAACTATTAATGTGTTACAATCAAATTTTCTGAGTTAACTGCACGTAGCAAACTAACTTGAAACCAGCGCTGGCCTCGACTCAAGAGGAGCAGTTGACCAGAAGCTGTGGATGTGGTTATTTTTGTGAACCACAAGTAATTTTATTAGTTGCGGTAAGTAAATCAACTGGTCAAATAACACGAAACTCTACTAAACCATCTACATTTCGTTTTTTTCGCACACAGTAGTCCTGATTGACGCTTGCTGCATCATTAACATCAGGGTAACCAGGACACGTAGATTTTCAGCCGCACCGTTCTTACTGAAGAACGTAAAACTGTGGTAACATTGTGATCTGCAAACGACTATCCTTTACGTCTGAATATTCAAACAGTGTACTGACTCTTGAAGAAGGCGTTCACGGCTACATTTCTTTGGCCAACCTGTGTGCGCTGTCGTGACCTACACGACGACAAAAAAATAACGTTTTCGTTTTGCTCAAAAATTATCTCTGGATTCCGGTGAGAATAGGTCCAACGATTTCAACGGACTGTCATTTGTGTTGAGTTGTGGAAGAAGGGGTACAGTCCCCACGCGCATCTTAGAAGTCGCATTAAGCTATATTTGAGTCGTCATTTTTCCAGAAGATTTGAAAATAGTCTGGGAGAATAACAGTTGAATTTTCTTCAGATGGAAAAAATTATCGTTACAACAGACTTGGAATGAAGTAGGACTGTGGAGTCTGTTTGGTATACTGAATTGTGGCCGCCAAAAGATAATTTTGGTCCAAATAGAGGCAGCGTGAGGATGTGCTAGCATGTCTGGTTCCTGCCCTGGCGCGAAAGTTGAAACTGATATTGCATTTATTTGGATGATTCTGGAGTCAGTTTTATTCATCAGACAACTTGTTTACATGACCCCGTTTTTCACGATTTTCATCCCTTTTCAGAAATACGAAAGAATTTGTCCGGATTGCAACAATCATTCCTGCAAGCTGTTGGAACCGAAGTTGTCAGGATTGAAAAACATGTTTTAGAGTTCATTGTTTCAGCTTTTCGTCACAAAAATGCATTTTGATTCGGAAACTTCCGTCGGAAGGGATTACAATCTTGGAGACTGATGGGGAGTAATTTCAGTGTTTTGTGACTTCTTCATGCTACAAATTTCCGGTTTGACTGGAACATGATAAGTCAAGAAGTTGCCTCAACATTTATGTTGGCTGGTGTTGTTCAAAAAGCTTTGATATTTTATGCGCTACAGGATTCTTTGGAATCTTACAGCTCACGTTACACGATCTTTCGATTTGGTTATATTAACGATAAAAATTCCACACTGCTGTATCCAACTTCACGTGCTATTCTGAATGGCGCATTCAACATAAGGTAGCTTTATTATCAGGATCCCGATAGGAAATGTTTGACCGGCTCATAGTAATTGAATTGGGCGCTCAACGAGTTAATTAGAGCTTGGCGGAGTAGTCCTGATCTCGGGATCATTGTCTGAAGCGAATTGGTTGGCTACTATCTATCCTGTCGAGATTGAGTAATAGTAGCAATACTCCAAGTTGACTACAATTGGACGTGATGGAATGACAAGGCTGTCCTCCCTATCGTCATCTAAGTAGAGCTTCTGACAGCAAGCTTGGCGGCCTTGGTAAGGATATACACTATCGACGTGCTATAACAAATAAAAAGTTCCAATCTAGTGCTATTTTTTAAGGGAAATAGCCCACATGTGTATTTAATTGCAAAGTGGCAGTAAAGTTTTATCAATTCTGATTTCAGACTACCTTTCAGTGTACAAATTAGACGTCCTAAATCAGGTACGGTTTACAATTCAAGTTATTGTTATCAAATGGGCTGTGTACGGCTATTAGGTGGTTAGTACACATTTCGATAGCAAAACGTCATCTAACTAGTTTGGTTAACTTATTAAGTCAAGCACTTTCTCAGTAGTCGAATTCTGTTCATACAAGTACCTGTGGCACTCTGTGTAAATTATTCGGTGGGAAAAACCAAGTGATTTGTTCTGCCTGATCGAATTCACTTATTGTTTCCTGAAATTGCTCGAACAGTCAACTTGGAGTAGGTTGAAGAGATTTGATCATATGCGACTGATGGCTTATTAACTGGAAGCATTGACTGAAGTATTAGTTAGTGCACTTTATTGTGATTACAAAGTACAGCACGATGAACTTCGCGTGCTTGCACATGCCTATATTAGTGTATAACTGAATGATATAACCGTCCTTCAGTACAGCAAAAAAGCACCATTAAATTAAGAACCCTGTGCGTTTTCACACTCCTTGTCATCATTATTATCAACTTTTGACCAATAAGATACATCGGTGATATCAGATATCATAATACTGGTTCAACTTAACGAAAATTTGATCTGCGAAAGACTTTTGAAGTGTTCCTAATCCTCTTTCACATGTACACCAACAAAATTGTGCGGTCACTTCTGTTATCTAAGTCTAATATGTGCTCATGTTTGGAACGTCATGTCTTGTTCGCAAGTCATTAGGTCTGTCATAAATCAAACTATAGAAAGTCGGTTTCCAGAAAGAGAATAAAAACAACCGATAGGTGGGGCGAAGAGAAGTGATAACACCTGAATTCTGTGGCCGCTTAGCCTTATCGTGGTGCCATCGAACCAAAGCGCTGCCCTAACAGCAAGCTGCCACGTACACGTGACTTGGTTTTCGGTTTATTTCGCCTAGCCAACAGTGCAGCTGCTAAGCCGTTCTGTCGATTGTGTGGGCGTAAATTCCCCGTCACAAAGTTGACTAGCGTTTCAGAAGATGCTGCGGGGCATTAAAAGATAGGCAAAAGAAGCCAGAGCGCAAAACTGCATTTTTGAAAAACTAGGGGAAGTCATGCAGACTGGGCAAACATCACGATGAGTAGACTCCTCATCACAAGACAGAATACGATTAAGTTTGGTTGTCGACACAGCGACTACATTTTCAGGTGTTAACTCATTAACTGGACGTATTGCTGTCTCAAGAACACTGTGACGGCAACTATGGGGCGTTGGTGAACGAGTGGGTGGATTATGAGGCAAACCAATTTTCATAGCACTGACGTGTGGAAACAGAACTGGCATGATTTTCGACTGAAGATGGCGTGCTTCAAGCCATTAACTAATGATGGAAGTTTGCTGTCAATATGGTGGGCATGTCCAGTTTTTGTGCTGTACGGAATGGCCATATTATATTGATTCTCAGGTTGGGAAGTTGAAACTCTTTCTAGTTCTACCCACTTCTTCGAAGTGGTAGCGGTCCGTACTGTATCACTCGAGCAATATCACGATTAGTACACCATGCATCACGAGTGTGCGGCCGCGATTATGACGATCTGAAGCCTTAAACTGGTGGTTCCTCAATCTTGACATCAATCTCGCGTAAATTCCATGAAGTTAAATATATGAGCTTTAATAGGAAAGGGACCAATTGAGACAGACCAGCCGCTGAATGGGCAACTACTTTGAAGTGAGAATTAAAAATCTTTTGTTCCGGCATACTACCAACAATTGCTGAGAGTGTACTCAATCAATACTTTCGAATGAAGAACTGCGACAAAATTAGTGGCAGTGATAGTTTGTAGTGATCATTGCTAGGTAACGTGTTTATAGAATGTCTTTTCAAATGGAATTTAGTCAGCTGTTTTCAAACATGATTTCTTCGTTTGTTGTGAGAAACACTTATCGTCCACTTCCTAAAAAGAATAGTTTGCTAAATGGTGGAGCGTTTGTTTGATTTTTAAGCAGTATGCACCCGTCACTGCCTACACCTACCCCTTCTGTGAATATGATAAACGGCCGGTACAGGTGACGCTCGCTTCTTGGATTTAAATTTGCCATGTCAATAGTTTGTGAGGATAAACACAAAGGGGGCTTTAGTATCACATGACACATGTATGAAAGTACAGTTTTGTGAGATCGGTATTGACCTGGGAGAAACTGATTGATTAGACGAAGTTGAAAGACGTCACTGACGTCTACATATCACTTACAATACAAGGAGTCCGACTTTTGATTCCCTAGGTCTCGATCAAACAGTAAACACTTAATGAACCATTTTTGAATGTTTCATCATTACAGTTAACAGAAGGTTGGATTGTGTTATAAAAAGTCTGAGTAAACTGATTCGATGTAAAGATCACACATATAGCCTGGGCTAATGTGAATCCACTTGTGTGGGTTGTGTAACTGAAGATATATGATCTTGATGCTTTCTGTAGAAGCCAGCTACCACCTGCATAACTGCAGTTGATACTCCCAGGTTTATAAATTCTCAGACAAGTCAGTGTCTCGGATTCTCATTCAACCTTTTGGAGGACATTTTATACTAATAGGCTAATGACAGGCCAATAATGAGTTGTCGGAGCCGATTGGTAATCGTGTCATTTCTCACAAACCAAAGCGACTGAGCGTTCAGATACCAGAATTCGGTCTTGTTCGGTGTAAACCATCTAGCGAAGTGGCCAGAAGAGCTGCCTCAAAAATGCCTCGTCGGAATTTCAATCTCGGCAGAGGAATCGATATGTTTAGCGTTTCCGTTCAAGAGGACTGACTGAACGCGAAAGCTAAAATAAGCTCAGTGATATTTTAAAATCCATCGGCCTTCTAACCATTTATCACTGAGACAAAACAGTTTTACCAAGTAGATGTAAGTAGCCTAACTGATAATTGGGGTCCGTAGCCTTTTCGACTGATACTTTCCCTATGACACTATAGAAGCTTTTCCGTTTTGAGGCATTATTTTGACGTCACGTGTCAATGACGTCATGAGTCAGTGATAATTACTAAACCAACTGCATCTCATTGCCAGCCTCGACGCAGTTTGAACGGAAGATCAGGAGCTGTGATTTCAATTTCAGTTTAATATGAATTAGACGCAGCTTTACAAGTGACAGTATGTAAAACGGTTGATTACTGATTACAAAGCAAACAGGTACCAAGACCTTAAATTCTTCTTGTGCTTCGGCCACGGTGAGCTTACCTGTTCGACAGTTGTCAGAATAACAGCAACAAGGTAATAAGAATATCCCCGGTTGGTTGCACTAGTGTCGTTCTGCTCTTGCCCGCAATACGTTATCTCGGAATTTGTGGTCACCAGAAACCCTCAGTAATTAATAGAACAGCTGTCGCACTCCTATAGACTTTTCAGTCGGCCCCTTTCGAATGCCGGAAGTACTAGACTCCACTTTCGCTCTCATTAGGGCTCGTCAGTAGTGCATATCATAGCCACTGCTGGGACTTGAACCACGGGCACGCTGTTCATAAGGCAACCGTGTTCACTACTGCGCCATTGACCTAAGATTAGGCACGACCGAATTATCGTCGCATGCGAATGCTCAACAATATTCGCTTGTGAGTAATGATCAGGTTTGTCCGACCACCTCGCGAGGAGACACAGTTACTGTCTACTAACTCCAGTCGATGACCCCTCGACTAGCAATTCTCTCCAAGTTGAAATCACAGAAGTCATTGTCTAACGTGAAATCAGTGGCGCAGTGGTAAACACGGTTGCTTCGTGAACAGCGTGGCCGGAGTTTTAGTCCAGGCAGTGACAAGGATATGCATTACTGACGAGCTCTAATGAGAGCGAAACTCGAGTCTAGTCCTCGCGGTGCTCGAAAGAGGCCGACTGGAATGTCTATAGGAATGCGACAGCTGCGATTAATTGTGGGGAATTTTCAATCTATGTGAAAATCAAAATCTCCCACTATTCATCAATGATTATGTGAACATCACTCAACCGCTACTTCAAAGCGAACACTGAGGAAATTCTCAATCCTTCATGGAAGTGCATTGTTTCGGTTGTATTGCCTGCCAAAGTCTTATAGTCTGGTTGCAATAGTTTATTTTTGTCAGCATAATCCGACAACGGATGTACTTCGCAGTAAATTATTGCAGTTGGTCGCGTAAATTTAACGGCTCACTAAGGACCTGAACAGAAGTGACAGACAAAAGTGTTTACTGTTTTAGAGTAACATGCAAAGGTGCTGAATGTGTGATCCGTTGCAATACAAAAGGATTAGTACTAGTTGGCCCCAGCCGGTATGTATCTGGATTCCCAACCAAGTTCAGTGAAAGTTGTGACAAAGTAACCATAAAATCTAATCAGAGCAATGACGACCTGGAGATTGTCAATGACAGGTTCCACTAGGAAGTTTTTTTCGTAGTACATAACCACAATTATAACATATGTCCCGCCACCCAAATCCGGATTGTGGGCCAAATGGCTTAAAGAACGGCCAGGCCATCCAAGCGAGGCAGGTGAGCTGATCGGCAAAGCACACCACTGAAACCACAGCCAGATCAGTGTCACCGGCCCAGTGCTTTGGCCACCACTGCTCACGATCGATAACACCTGGCTGTTCACACACCTAACCTGTAACCGTTTCAACGCAGAAAAGGCCACGCTGGGCTGGGAATCAACATGCGCTGGTGAGCGCAGATGGACAAAGTAAAAATACGATATTTCCCTAACGGGCTGTTCCATCACGATAGTTTTTTTTTACCAACTGGTGGATAATGAAAAGCTGCATTCATTCATGAATGAAACAGACTTACAAGTCACTAAAAGACCGACCAGGACCTAACAATTTTCCCATGGAATCTGAGGTACGTCGTTCTGTGCTTAAAGGTTCATCACTCCATTTGTGGACTATGAGGTGACGTATTACAACCATGCTGTGAAAACAATAAACGCTGTTGAGTGCCTCTCAGCTCTGTGGCCTCGTTAATGAGGCGAGTCGTTCCACTTACTGCAACCTGTCTTAGTTGACCATTTTATCTGTGATGAAGACAACTTGTTTCGTTATCGGGATCGACGTGGACAATTTGTTCAGAAATGTTGTCCAGATTGAAGTGTTTTGGTCTCTGGAAGCCTCCTTCTTCCTGAAAAGCGACGTATCCGTTTAGTCTGGGTAGACACAAAACATTCGCATCATACTGGTTCTGGTTAGGTGATTACGAACGAGGGTAACATGGTGATACGTGGGAGGACTTTTCGAACTTGGGGGTGGGTGTAACGGGCACAACGTATCCTGACAATTATCATGTTTGTTCACAAACTGACTTCTCGAGGACTATATAGACTGTAAGAGTAGATGCTTCTGATTGGGGTTCAGAATCGATACTTTCATTTCACCGAATGTACGTCGAACTTGTTGGCCCTAAACTGACTAACTCGGTTTTTGTGTGTGTGTGTGTCTGTCTGACTATGTTAGTGTTGATGTGCTTTGGTTCATATTGTTTTCATTTCAGTAGAACTATAAGTACAAAAGTCCATAAAGACATAACTGTTGTGCTCACCAATGCTTAGCCTATTATTTACTCAAACGTCAAATTTCCTCATAAGTATCTAAAAATTTCCCCATAAAACGTCATCTCCTTCAAAGCATTTCAGGGGGTTTACGCGACCTGTTCACGTGGTTTTCCAGATTCAATGAATATGCTTTCGTTGCAGTACATTCTTTGCTTTTCGCGGGCTACAGGTAACTTTGTACATACGAAAGTCATTCCATTTAACATTATCGATTGAAAAGTTTTGGTTGCGATCTGTAACACACAGATGGTGTGGCCCTCAGATGCACTGGTGTTCGGTAGAATTTACAGTGTGCATTAGGGGCAGTAATCAGCTTGTGACGAAACACCCAACACTAGCAGTTGGTCACACCAAGGGATTCTTCTTCAATACTTGCAATCAGATACAAGACTGTTTGCACCCCACTGAACCGGTGATATTCACACAACTGATAGTTTGTCTACTTACCAGACAGTGTACATACATTTGTATTCTGTTAGTGAGTAATTTATTGTTGACAACAATCATTAAACTGTTAGCATACTGCGACGTTTGTATCCTTGTTGATCTAACAAATAGTCCCAGTGTATCGTGTTAGGGCGTATTCTGTGTTCAGATTATATTGTTCACTTCCATCGTCAAGATGTGTTCATACCACTTTAGAATGTATCGTGCTGACCAAACATAAACAGGTTATCTGTGCCTGTTCGAAATTAGCGTGATGCTTCCAGTTAGGTAAATCTGCCACATTTAAAAGGCACGAGGCCCTACACAGAAGTATACAATAGTGCTGATAATGAAAAGCGCTGCTGATGTAGTGTGCTCATTAATGAGCACCCAGCTGGTTTTGCTTGATCAGTTGTGATACTTATCTCAATTCCGGAACAGTGACTAAATGAAAACACACCCAGTGTTTCGGGTTCAGTGTACACTAAGCCGCGCAGGGCATTATGAGTTGTATGGCATTTAGGGCGCCCGTTTTTGATCGGTGCTAGCACACAGTGAAGTGGTTCATCAGTCGACTCATAGAGTGAATGTCACCATAACAGATGGCTTAATCTTAACTGTTCTTATAGTTCTAACTTGGGGTAAGTGTTAAATAAACCAGTGTCGATGCCGAACCCAATTGCGTCCACATAGATTATTTTCTCAGAAAACAACAGTGTAGCGAACAAGCACGTTTTCGGTTATTCATCATCAGGCTAATTACATAACAATTTATATGAAACAGAGTTGTCAGGGCGAAAAGGACATAAACAAGTAGCTGGTTTGACTGAGGTCAGACACGTCATCGGCACATACGGAAACCACGTTTTGGTACGATTACGTCATCATTAGGACGCCACTGGAACCATGACGGTTTGATCGGTCATGGTGTGTGTGGTTGGCCATGGCAACTTCAACGCATGAACAAAGCGCCTTTGTGCACACAAAGGTGGATTTCTTAACTGAATTCCATTCGTTTCTGCTGTGGCTAAAATTCGGCACCTGACAGCTTTTGAGTGACTGGCATTGACTAGGTGAATCGGACGGAAACAGGAGTCCAGGCTGACAGTATGATGTGTATCAACGAGGTGTGAAACAATCGCGCTCGTAATTGTCTTGATGACTCCGCTGCTGACCCAGGCTGGACGGTGCTCACGATATCAATAATTACACAGTGTGTACAGACGCTTCAGGGAGCTTATTTAGTTGTCTAGATAACTGTGGTCTCGGAACTTTTCGCACACAGTTAGACAAGTTTGCTATTGAAAAACTTGGGTTTTGTGATTGCCTCACTTTGAATAAGGTAAGCAAAGTGACCCTAGGTAAATTACCACCTTACATTGTGGTACTTGGATGTAACTTTTGGAATTTGCTTAATGTTCTTCCATTCCCTCTTCCTCTTACAGGAGCTCCTCGCCTAATTGGACAACGTTGAGACGCATCGAATTCGTTCGTTCGAAGAAAGTGTTTACTCTAACTAGTTATTCAGTTTTTGAAATGATACATCACAGGCCGGAAATGCTGCACTCTCGTCAGCTACTATTTGATGAATACAAAGATCTTCCATCAACTTTGTGGTAAAAATTTTGCGTTTCTCATAATTATTCCAAGAGCCGCCTGCATGTTATATCCCTTTCGCCAATATGTTGTAAGTTTCTTTCGAATGAGTGCAGTCTCCGGACTGTTGGGTAAACGTGACAGTAAAACTAACCATTTAGAGCAAGCTGGTATAGTTCTTGGCAGTCCTGGCCAAAATCTTTCTAATTTGTTTCCACTTCGTCATCCTCAGCTTCAACTTGATCACTGTTACAAAGACGTGAATGACGGATCTACTTTACTTAGTGGGTCGGGGAATTAGTTAAACGTCGGATACTTCGTATGCATTATACTAGCTTTAGTCGTAATATATATGCGCGTAACTCTATCGACTGTGAAAGCGACAGACGATTTAAGATAGGCTTCTCGTAGACAACTCATTTTAGTATACACTGTCAAATAAATTACACCCGTGCATAACGTAAGTGTTATGAGTTTTATGGACTGTGTGTAGATATCAGACGAATACCGTTTATCGGTTGGAATGTGCTTAAGACCAGGTTGGAGGGCACAACTTTACAGTAACTCAAATTAGCGATTTGTTTTATCGGTAAATTTACACTCCTGATGAGGAAGCTCTGGTACGATGAAACATCCGCGTAAGCAGTGAAGTTTTACCAGTAGACGGACTTGATTAGTGCTTATAGGCTACGCCCAAATGTAACATAAGTCCACTGGTCGCTATGACGTACACAATATGATGACATAAAGAACTGTACCTCTGTAAGTATTCGCTCCACAGCAGCACCAGAAGTGACCATAGTTACCGTCAGCAGAAAAATGTGCACTGACCATTTTGTAGGTTTAGATGGAATGCCCACTGTTTCAGAGATCCACTCTAAGTGAAATGTCATATTTGTAGCCCAGAAATAGGTGACAGTTTTGCATGACATTTGGAAATTCTGCTTCTGTTAGTACTTTTCTTCTTTAGGCAACATGATTGGTTGACTTACTCATGATGTGTCTGTTGTAAACTGGTACCGTTTTGCAAATTACCGGTTAGGTCGCTGTTCAGATGAGGGCTATATATTTGTATGTTGGTTATGAAAACAGGTCAAGTTTGATTGGTTGATACAAGAAATGATAGATATGACGTTATGGATGCATAAATTTGACTGCCACGTACACAACCAATGGAAAACAGTTTTTGATTTAACATAAGGTAATAATTAAGTACCTCTTGTCAGCTGTGTTTGAGCCAAATCACAAAAATGGTTTTTTAACTGACATTGGGGGCTGAAAACAGAGAAATCCTGACGGAGCGTCTAGTCACGGTCGACAGTTCACAGGTTCGTACGTCTGACAGAGACGTGCTTCTGTGGAACTAGCCTCATGCATTTCTATGCCAGGTTAACGAGCACACGAAAACCTTATTTGTGACACAAAGATTTCAAACGCGGGTTAATACAAATATTAACTAATAATTCTTAAACTTCCCCAGGTAAGTGTCCATTCATTATTAGACACAGGTAGAATGTATACAGAGTTCATCTTGTAAAATTACGAAGTCCCTACTAACCAATCAGGAATATGAAAGTGGTATAAGGTATTGAGCTCCAAACAACCTATGTGCTCAGCTACTTTTACCCACCTTGATAACAAAAAGCAACACGATTGCTTTATAAAGGCTTGACAGTTCTACTCTTGTCCGCGGCAAAGATATAATTACTGATGAACTCTGACGACACCAAAACCCGAGTGTAGTGCTTCTTTTAGGAATGAGCTGACGCAGAATCCTCTGGGAGCAAAGTATCTGCTGATGTTCAGTCTATACATTTAAAGTCTCTGGAGGAAAAAGTACGTGACTTGACAAATTAGTCTGAAGGAGAAATGGATTCAGGTGATACATTTTTCCCTGAGTGTTGAAACTCCGGATGAAATGGGTATGATTTTCAGGCTTTTCAACAGTAACCAATCATTTGCCTGCTCGCAATTTTGGCGAATCTGTCTAAGCGAACGTGTTCTTGGTTGCGTGGGCAGTAGGAAAGGACAACCTGAGAAAGATAAAACATCCAACCCATAAAATGTACAATTAACTGGAACAGATCTTGCCGACTGTCCTAAACAGATTTATTCCCATGACCTGCGTGCTTTGAATGGCACAAACTGCAGGGTTGTTGATTTGTTAACCTCGGTGAGCAATCCAAAATCGTAGAACGTATACTTTGATATATATTCTCCGTTTACGTTTTCCAATGAGTTTATGCATTTAGGGCGTTCTATTCTCGGTAATAAATATATTTATTTAAGGACCATTTAACTGTTTTTATAAAAATACTATATCACCTTATACTATATCACTCCTGGTTAACTTGCTGCCAACTCAAATCTCACTTGTGATAAGGAGATGCAATGTAATCATATTTTGTGTCTAACTGAACCTGGATACCCTGTATACGATGTACTGCCTATCAGATACAGTCGTTTAAGTAATGGTGATCTGAATCTTTCTGTTTTTTTAGCAGTATAGTAAACCTGTTGTAGCTCGTTTGGTTTGACCATTGGTTAATGTGGTTAATCCTTCGAGATCAACCTGATTACACAGAATTACATAAAAAAATGATCAATTTAACGTGTTCGGAAGTTCTGTAGACACTTCCACCGGTTTCATTCTCCTGTGCAAAAATGGCATTTTTTCACCCAACTTAATATTTATATACGTCACCAATAAGAACTCAACATTAGTTACTCAAACATTGGGCCACAATGCTACTGACATCGCGAAGCACTTCGAATACAAGCTGATAAGTTCATCATCTGCGCCGAAGGCAGAGTTTACCGGTGACTGTACCATTACTACCGGTTAACAATTCTGAACTCAATACAGACGACGGCAAGTGCATGGATTGAAGTCAAAATTAAAACTGTCAACAATCACCATAGTGAGGCTTAATTTTCTCTATAATTCGAAACAGACTGCTGAGATTTGGAGAGAGAAGTTCAAATTTGTGAGTCCGTAAATTAATTTACTGGCATTCATAAGGTAATGAGTAACATAAATTTGCAGAAAACTGTTTATAGAAGGTTGAACGTTGTAACAATAAAACACTACCTGGAGAATAAAGGCTCACTAGAAAACATTGGTTTTGTAAAAGTTAGCCAGGCGAAACAATTGTCAGTTTTGATAGCATTATGCAACGCTAGGTGGTTCCCTGTACATCATGGAATGTGGACGTAACGTTAAAGTGAACAGAGTATTAATGTTAGTATAAATTTATGTGAAGTTATTGTGAATCAAACGAACATGTATACACTTTTACTGGGCAGAGAAACTGAATAAGACCAGATGTTTTTAACTTTTGTTTAATATATTTGTATTGCTTCTAAAGAGAATGATGTTGAATGCAATGGACTTCGGTGCACGGTAGTGCATACAGCTCACTTCGAAAATTATTATGTGAAGTCGTTAAACCGGCTGACCTGGATGAAAAAGTCAGTGTTAAAGGGACAGTACTATATTCACATCAGGCATCTGGCTTGCAGGCTTTGGTGTTCAGTATTGTCAATAATGGAAAGTTTCGATCTGTTCTTTTAACTGACATGATCGATCAATTATTTCCTGACCTGTCAAACGTCCGCGGTTATAGTCGCATCATATTCAGCACCTAAGTTTCCAAATGATGTTGCGCACTACTTGTTAAATCTAATTAGAGCGAACGTACAGTTTAACGCTTTGATTTCCTACGAACTGAACAACAGCCGTAACCAACTATGAATGGTATCCAATCGACATTCGTCATAATCATCAAAATACAGCTAACCAATAAAACACTACTCGGTTGAAACAAAGTTTAAAAATAAAAACCTGCCGAGAGAAGTGGTGGGGGATAAGTGATTTTTCGTTCTTATGCATCAAACAACACTGGAACTCAGCCGCTGACTTCACGCTCCCAAAGACCATTCAGCCAGTCACCTAACAAAAAGGCCCTACACCCCAGTTTCGCTCTTGCTGGACCAGAACTCACGGACACAAAATAAAGTGAATCACTGGTACAATGCCTAATTCGGAGGGATCTTTATAAACGGTCTGTGTAAACGTAAATGCTGCAATCCATTATAAGTTCAGTTCAGTGTACATCAAAGGACATCGAGATTGCGCACGTATCTGTGTGTCAGTGAAGTTGAGGTTAGTATCCCTCATAGGTATGCAGTCAAACAGGTTGGTTCACAGTACTAGTTTCGACCATTCCGTTTTTAAATCTTCATTGATGTCTACCGTTAAAACTGACAGCAGAATATTTTTCTTTAGATCGAACGAGTGAGACTAAATGAGATGTGGTCCGCAGCAGAGAAAGTTTACAATTCGCACCGGTGATCATCATTGAAGCACATATTTTAATGGAATTATATACTCGCACATAATCTCGTAGCTTAACTCGTTTTAGACTGAATTTGTGATCAAGGTTACTGCGGTAAAAGCTGCTATTGCATTAAAACACGCCGAGCGCGGGCACTGACTAAGTTATTGCTCAGACACTCACAAGGTAGCGATATTCACATAGTTACGTATCCCAGTGAACATCTCCAAAACGAAGGTAAAATGTTACTGAAGGGCTTTTGCTCGCTGGAAACACATTGCTTAGCCATTATGCTCACAATGGAAGTTGTGAGAAAAACCAAAACAGAACAAAATCCAA
>LUCH01000377.1:132302-159340 GCA_013368495.1 Paragonimus heterotremus
GCAAAATTATTTGCTCACTTTTACGGTATTTTCTTGCAAGTTTCAATCAATTTTGATTTAGCTCTAAGAGGTCTTGTTTGACAGTCCATAGTTTAACCTATACATTACTGTTTATGTGCGAACTGCTGCAGTTCGCATGATTTAAGTGAGAAACGGTGTACGATATACTTTTATGTTCCGCTGGTTTTTGGTTTACAGTTGTTAATTTGTCCGTTGAACATTTCTTTTTTTGATTACTGATGAGTAGTCGGGGATTTGGTTTATTTCAAGTTGAACATCACCCACAATAGATCGCAGCTGTCGCACCCCCATAGACTTTCCAGTCGGCCCCTTTCGAACGCCGGAAGCACTAGACACAGGAGTTTCGCTCTCATCAGAGCAGCTCGTCAGTAATGCATATCCTTGCTACGGCAGGGACTAGAACTCCGGCCACACTGTTCATGAGGCAACCGTGTTTACCAGTGCGCCAATAACATCACATTAGGCACGACCGAATTATCATATGTGAACTCTCAACCACTTTCGCTTGTGTTTGTAGGTTTGAACAAAAGTATTGAAGACGACTTTTGGTACGTGGATTAACAATCAACTTAAAGGTGAGAAAAGTTTATCACAAAGTACAAAAAACAGATTAATTTTGAGGTCTCCTGGAAATTTATCGTACAGCTTCATCAATTACAACTGCGAATATAGTGAATTTTCTGTTGTTTTTATTGTTGTCGTAATAGCATAAATATCCTGATTTTATTTAGGGTTGGACCAGAACTTCCTATATGTTTTAGTAGTCCAGTGCGAATGTTTCATCATTCTGGTCAGTGCTCAGTTCAGTTACCCGTTATCATTCAATTCTTGTTTTTTTATAATTGAGTTCAGGTTAGTGCTTCATGCTTGCCATTTCAAACAACTGACTATTTCATGTCAATTTTATGATCGAGAGAAATGAAGTAAACATACCGAGACAGTGTCACGTTGGAGTCTACTATTTCCCACATGAGCCTAAACAGAATAGGGTCAATCGTGTTCCTAAGATTTGTGGATAGAAAAGGCTTGTATGTGGAACCCGTTCAGTTTTTCAAGGTCTACTGTTCCTTCAGAACAGGATGTTTTCTAAATAGTCATACAACGGGGGATATAGTTCTGCGAGGAGAATTATTTTGGAATCTATTCTTAAGTGGTACTAATAAAATGATTAATCACCAAGATTTTAATAGTTAACATTTGTAGTTACCGCTGATGACAACTTTCCAACGATCACTCCTAATAAGTTAGTGATCTGTTCACATCAATCGATGATGTATAGACTTCTTAGTGGTTAGCATCTTTTACATTAAATTCCATCAGTTAAGCTAGGCGCATTAACAGGCAGTCACTGTCCCTGCCATGTAGATATCTGACATCTCATTGCTTCTTGTGATTGACTGATACTTAAGGATATATTCGAAGCTTGTTTGACATGCGTCCCTATATTCTGGCTAAATAATGTCTTCTAACCCTCCAATCATTAAACTGCAAAATATGAGAACTAGAGTTCATCAAGAATATACTGACGACTGTTCTGGTTTTGTTAAGTTTTCCGAAACCTTCGGTTGCGTTCATTTCCACTGACCAACACTTTCTCCTGTATTTGTTGCAAGGGCTGCATTTCACTTTGTGTGATTGAAGTCAGTAAAAAAATACTAGTAATTTCGGCTATTCTAAACTTACTAGCCTGATAGAAACGATGCAGAGAGTATGAAGAAAAGACCGAGGCGTCTG
Source organism: Paragonimus heterotremus (assembly GCA_013368495.1). Taxonomy (NCBI): domain Eukaryota; kingdom Metazoa; phylum Platyhelminthes; class Trematoda; order Plagiorchiida; family Troglotrematidae; genus Paragonimus; species Paragonimus heterotremus. The sequence goes on from LUCH01000377.1 coordinate 134,058, forward strand.
GCCCGTTGCCGAACACATCTGAGCGCCAGTACGTACGATCTGTTTGGATGTGATATTTCCACAAACTGCAGCGATCAGTTGTACCAAGAAAAATAGAGGGATGTTCTTTTCAATCTTCGAACAAATCAATAGTGTAATAAAAATTTCACTGAAACCCAGTATTGAGGACTGGTCTCTCTGAGTGCCTTCAGCTGGTAGGTGGATTACTATGTGTACAACGCTCACAAGACGATGAGCCAGTGTGATGCTTAACTCGGGCAAGTGAGCGGTAAAGACCTGCGAAAACATAGTGGGCATATGCAGACAGCCTCACGCATTGCCCGTTTGTTATGGTTTATTTCGGTTGAGCTATGTTCACAAATTTCTGCGGTCACATGCACCTATAAAATATCGCGGTGTTAAGTATGACCTCTGTTCAAATAAACTGGCCGGTCAACCAGGTTATTAAAACCGTTCCAATCAGATACCAACACGGTGAAATCGCAGACACTAGATACCTTAGCTTTGTGAATGAAGTTATGTTAAGGGTGACGTAATGGTGAAGTGCCCTGAGTCATGCCGATCAAGCTAGTATGGACTTGAGATATTCTAACCATTCTGGCCAATTAAAACAAATTCACGGGAGCGGCTACAGCATACTGATGTATAACACCCACTGTATCATTGAGTGCTAAATATACATAGCATGTGACTGGAAAAAATTGAATCAAGCTTGTTTTGCTATGTTATTTAAGCAAGCCGTCTAACAAGCGTTCTCCTGTAGATTGTTATATGATAGTTCTAAGTATGGTAAACAATTAATGTGCAACACCGTTCTTATGTGGTATCCTTCCTATCACTGTGTCAACTCCAGCTGTTTTTCACCTTTACTCGACACAAGGACTCTATTCACCAGATTGTAAACTGCCCTGTTTTCACACAAGATGTTAGTTTCTGTGTGTCGTTCAGTCGACAGGGTACTACCAAAGCGAACATTTAGCCTCCATTCTTCAGACTCGTTTAAATTAGTAGCTACATCTCTTTTATGTTAACTGGTCTGGGTGTAACTGATTTTGTGCTAGTTATATGCCGGTTTGGCGTGCCACACGAACTTTCTTACCAAGTTCTGATGTTTACAGTTCTGATTGGGAGGGACGAGATACAAACAAGACAAAGCGCACAGCAGATTAACGTAGGGTAATTAGTAAACGTTACTGTTTTCTCACCGTGTATACCTTTTCTGTTCAAAACCCTGTGACAAAACTTGGATCTTATTTATAACAATCGCCGAAAGGTAATCGCAAATGATCGTCTCACAGTCAACAGCAAGCGAATAAAACTTGTGCACTTATCAACAGTAATTATTAGTTCGTCTATAATCGGCGTCCCCGAATTCCGATCAATGATTAAATTTGTTACTCCTCGTCCATTTTTTCCCGTCGTATTCAAACGCCTACTTACGGAACTTCAGCAATCGACACAGTAAACCTACAATCTAACAGACGGAGATGTGAATCAACAAAACCAAATACAGCGTGCTATGGACTTAAGCACAAAGTAAGCTGTATTATGAAATACTGTTGTGCATAGAACGGTTGCTCAAACAACGCTAGTGAAAGCCTAGTCAAATCGGCAGTGACTTTGCGAATTGACGAGTCTAAACTAGTACAGTGATAATTCCCGTGTCAGTTTTTGACAGTTGTCGAAGGCGAAGTAAAGATAAACCACTCCATGAAGTGACGCGGACAACCGGAAATCATACAGGAATTTTCCATTCAATTCAATTGGTAGATTCCAAAAGTGATATGATTACCTCATTAGGACTGAATAGCAGACTGACTCAAGGGTGTTAATCTGTTGATCTGTGTTAATTTGTAAGTGTACAATTACACTCGGCATCCAAACCAACCTAATAGATAAACTTCATGCTATCTAAAAATACAGCATCTGAACCGTCTAAAACTACTGATTTCCAACTCATAAAACGCCAGCACTTTTGTTACCTAGGGTTTGTCTTTTGGAATTTGGCGTTGATTAATGCACATTCCATAGTGTAATAAATGAAAGTTACTTCAAGCGAACATCGTGTAGTGGAGCGAGGAAGCTAGATGATGAAACAGCGTTTCTCCTTAATAGTCGATGAGTAATATATGGCCATTTGTGTAGCAAAATTTTCACAAATTTCTTCAGGAGACAAACAACTTAGTTGATTCTGTTTTTTGAGTTTTAACTAACTGTTTAACTAACTCTAACTGGAACTTTATAAAAAGACTTGTTAATGGATTATTCCATTCACAAAACTGAGTGCTGTATTTTAAGAAAAACTTTACTCAAACTTTATTCAAATTCTCTCAGTATAATTGAATGAATGTTCATAGCTCAGCTAGTGTAGAGCTTGCCGCTTTTGGAAATGCTGTTTCTGTCGTTAATTCGAATCCAAACGAAACTCTGACTTTTCCCAACCGCCGTTCATCTAGAATAAAAGTTTCAGTCGTTGCACAGTCACCGGGCCGTTTAAATCCGTTATGTCGTAGTACAAGAAACAATTACAGAGAAATAACGAATATTACAGGAAAACTGATATGAATCTCAGAAGTTAATAAGTAGTAGGAGGTATTTGGTTGATACTAGTCAAAAATCGTTCACAACTGATGGCAGCTCTTGCAGTCTTACAGAAGTTCAGTCATCCCTTTTCAAAAACACTGGACTCAGATTACACTTTTGTTGCAGCTCGTCAGTAGTACTTGCTACAGTCAAGATAGAAAATTTGGTCATGCGTACATGAGCTAATCACGTTTATTATTGAGGAGTTAGTGTTGGTGTTAACCATGTTGACATAATGCTATAAAAACGTCAATTTTCGTGAACAGCATTTAATCGCCGAACTTATGGAGCGTCTTCGGTTTTGAATACTGAGGTAGCCAGATTGAAATATTTGCACAGAATCAGAGAAATACATTTTTAATGTCCATGATAATATTAGTTACCTCGTCTACACTGTCCCAACTGTCCTCACTTTTGTGCTAATAATCACCTTGCGGACTTCATTACGTGAAGTTCTGCAAAACTTTCCAGTTATCTGTGAATCTGCTGACAAATCATTTGATGTGGCTACTTCCAACATGTTAATTGACAGGAATATTACAGATTGTTGCCTGAATTTTTTCAGAAACTTGATCATAGACCATTCCCAAGGTATCGTGCGAAATATATCAGTCTGGAATATATGGTTCTTACAGTGACGAGCCCTTGACTGTAAGCTGATGTCTAGAGGTCCTTCTCACTGAATGGATTTACTCATGAGTGTCAATTAAGCTGTTGATTAAAAACGTCGTAGCCTGCTACCAAAATTCACTGCAGAACTTCCTCTTACGATCTTAAGCACTTGATACATTTGCAGTGCTGCTGAAACTCTTACCAAAAGGCATAATTATAATAATAATAAAAAGGAGGAAAATTGATTTCAGTTGCATCATAGAAGACCAGCACTTTGTAAAGTCCTCAACTAATAAATTCCTAATAACAGGAAGAACGGATCTCGCTCATAACTAATTTTGCCCCTCATTTCTGTCATGCTTCTGACGAGAATGAGATATACTGGTTCACAGATCTGTCGTAAGTAAAAGATGGTTTCGCGAACTGTCTACTTTCGGTTATTCGTCATCAGGCCATTTACACAATACGTTATTTCCTCAGGGTTGTCAAGCTACAATTGCCGTAGGTTCTGGATACATGTTTCTCGGGCGTCCGAGTGTGGGTTGCGAAATTGATTGCGAAATTCGGATGGCTTCTGCAGTTGCCAGAACCGAATATTCGAATCTTTTGGATTGACGAGTAAACTGGTGGTAAATTGGTTGAAAAGTCACTTTCAGTGAGAGTTGGTGCCATGAGACACCGAGGTATGTCAAAATTGCACTTGAAACGGACTTCATCTCGTCTTTAGTAAGCCACGTCGGCAGTGGCTCCTCCTTCTTAAAGACGCAACCAGCTACATCCATACGCCTATTTGTTTGGGCGGTTCGGGCATCCCAAGTTTGCATATCACTATTTCCATCTCGCACAAATCTCGAATGGAGGGACTTCTGTCCAGTCAATGTACACTTCTGCTGAAGGTGGTCGAAGATAATTCATTTGGCCCAGTTACGAGGGAAGTGAACGTCCCCGTGCGCGTTCAGGGTGTAGTAATGACGAACAATGAGGAAGCCCACTCGGCGTGGATAAATAAACTCTACCATTCGCTAAACTGCCGTGGTCTTCAGGGACTCTGGCGTTAACTTTTGCCACTTCTCTGACAACTGTCTCACTAGGAAGGACATTTTTCTATCCCGATGCGTGAGATTTGACTGCGATAGCACCCATGTGCCTTGAAGAGCTTTTGATTTTGTGAGACTGACCGCTCACCTATTTCTTCTTTAACTATTTTTCGTGTATTTTTTAAAATTCTAAACCTGTTTGTTATATACGGCACGTTAACGTTTGCTGTTCTTGTGAGAGGATTTGTCAGCCATTCAGCGTTGGTAACTACGCAGCGCCTCATATTTGACAGACAGCTTGTTTTCACGTTCACCTTTACACATATCTGTCGCTTAATTTTGCTGTCACCGTCTGTTCTTTCCTTGAATGAAGCTGTGTACATTACTCTTAAAAATAAACGATATAACAAGAATATATCGGGTAAAATCAACCAGAGTTAGTGAAGTTTAAGGGGAAACTGAAAAATGCTTCCCTAAGTGGAATAAAAAATCTTACCACAGTACGAGGGTGCCTATTTTAAGGCCTTCAGAACAAAGGTGATGACCTGGCTGAATCACCGACATGAACCATAAAGCCGACAAAAAGCCTTATTTCACGGTGGGTGAAACACTGGCCATACGCTGGTTGCGTGTACGAGGAATGTGTTTGGACGTCTTGATAACGGATACATTGGAGTATTCTGAGAAGTTCGAGGGTCGCCCGAAGGACATGCTTATGATACATCAGCACCGTTCTTCTCAATGGTCTTTACTGACGATGGAATTCGGAATCTTTTTGGAAGCCAAAATAACCAACAATGTTATGCACCTCTCACTTGAAAGTACCGTGACACTCAAGTTGCTGACGGTGACTAAGGTCATTGTGGGCTTGGTGGCATCGCCAATGCCAGCTTCTCGGTGATATAAAAATTCATACCATGCCTTCCCTATCCAAATGGATAGTTCTTTGGAGACCGCAAACTACGGAGCGGCCCCGTACAATGTGACCAACTAAAATATTTACCCAATTTATTTGGTCAGATTTTGGTGCGCCCAATTCAACGCACATCATTTAGGACAGTACGTTTACTCCCATCCTCTATTCAGTCGCAAGGTAAAAATCCTTGAAGCGGTTGACTGCTTTGTCGGTTCCAGTGATTTCAAAGTTTGTTCCTGGTCAAGCGTTCAAAGAAATCTTAAAATTGTTCACACTAAAGTCGATGAGTTCGGCCTCTTCTGTGAGCGGCACTGTCCCATTTTGGTGGCTGTCCTCGAAAATCTAGATTTTTAAAATTTCGGCCCTACGCACGGCATCAATAAGATATGATTGTTCCGACAACTCTGGTAAGATTTTTACTTTTTTATGTTCACTTCTCTACCATGCGCCGCTTTAATAAATCTTACCTTCTCTTCCGTTTTTGATTTCATATATTCTGTTCTCTTCGTTCCAATCCATAGATCTGAATACTAATTGGAGTGCTTCACTACTCTCTGTCATCGTGCAGCTTGAATTATCTCCTAAATTTGCCTGCTCTTTCTCACTCACACCGGATGCAATTTACCCATACTCTTAACTAATGAGATCTCAACTTCCGTTTATTAAGTCTCGACCTAACAATTTATCAACACTTTTCACGTAACGAGTATATTACCCCAATCTCTGAAAATGTAATTTTCCTACTCTCCGCAGCATAATTTTCTATAATAAAAGACTTGTACTCCCTGCCATTAAACATTTGCCTCCACTCTCCTCTACCTTGTGACGTCACCCGCGAATTTACTTTTTGATACTCGCAAAACCCGTGAGGAGAAACCAATTTCAGGTGGATTAGTCATTTATGGACATTCTTCCATTCATCACTCCCTGTATTTCTTAGTCGACCTTCAAGTGAACCAAGCAGCACTGACTATACTTTTGAAATCCGTTTCGAACTGCTATTTTCTCGCTTATGCTGTTGCGTAAACCTCGGGCTAACACTACGCGTTTGCGTTGTTGTCTTCGAGCGAGCTATAAACCCAAGATTTCGCAAATATACCGCATCTGGAAGGCATGTTGCTCTTTTCTAACGCACCTAATACTCACGCTTAACATATTGCAAGCAGGAAGCATACTGTTTCCGTCACAAATGAGGAAAGTGAATATCAGTGTCGCCTTGCCTCTTACTTGTCAGTAATTTCAAGTCCTTCCATCAATTTACTTCTTTTACCAAGACATATACTGGTTTTGCGGCCCTCAAGAATTAAAGTTGCAACACTTCGACTGATTTTGAATGAGATGAGGTTCTCAGATCACGTTACTCTGAAACCTTAATTTTAAACTCGATAATTACTTCCTCACCGTCCTGGTTCACTTTTACATATTTATATCTCAATCTCATCCACCATCAGTAAATTTATAACTGCGACCGTTTTCACGTCCACAGAAGCTGATGAGGTTTTGATTGCGTTCTATAAAACGCGTGCAGTCTCTGTCCCATCTTTTCTTTTAGAACTCTCCTAGAATTGGGTGAAAATTAACCAAATCCCTTCCGGCTGGAAGTTCGCCAACTTTTCGTCAAACTACTGTCTGGTTAGACTTCCCCCGGGATGAAATTTTTGTGTGGCCTCATAGACCAACAGACATCTGCGCCATTCACAGCTGTCATTTGTGTGTAACTAACCACGTCTTAACCACGAATGAATGAACATGGGTAGCCGATCTGTCTGGGAGGCGATACCATTTAATTAGGCTTGTCTAAAGCTTTTGACAAAGTTCTTCATTTAATTCCTTATCAAGTCTAAAGCGGACACCAACAAACCATCAATCCACTGTTCCGTAGATCAATTGGTTATCCATCGTAATACATATCTACCATAATCTTACTACTATGACTGATATTGATACTACCACTACTAACTATGCATCACAAGCAGTATATTACATAGTTTCATATTAGGTAGGAAACCAAACAGCAAATCTTGAAACAGAAGAATTTCAAGAAAGCCGGCTACTAAACTTGGCCGACTGCATGATTAGCAAAACTGGACAGGTAATTATATCAAGGGTTCACATGTGGGTAAAACTACATTCAAATAAAACTGCGTCATGGGACGTGTTAAGAAAAGAAAAACTGATCGAGAATACTCTTAAAGTCGCAGGCTCTCCAAGGCACGGGAATGTTAGCACGATCAAGTCTCACGCAGTGGGATGGAAGAATATCTCTTGATAGTGGGACATCCGTAGGAAAAGAAGCAGTGAATTTAAGATTGTTGAGAGAAGATGGATTATTTATTGTGTAGACAAGCGTGATATGACAGCGGCACAGGTGGACTGGACAACCTTTATTCAGAAGACAGAGAATGAAATATCTGATCAAGACATCAGACTTCAGGTCATTCAAATGCTCGGGCAATGTTTTTCACACAGTTAAATGTGAGATATAATTATTCACCAGTGGTCGGATCGACCGGGACCAGTCTGGAGACAGCATCGTGCAAGATGATCGCTCATCCATTTGCGGCCGAACTGTTACTACCTCGGACCAGAACTCTTTTGCGTTTATCGGGGCGTCAAGATTTGTCCTGTAAGTAACTCTCCAGTTTTTTTAAATACGGCGAAGGCCGCATCTTTCTTCTGTTGGTGGTAAAATGTTTGGATGGCTACTTGGTTGGACTACCTTCTGGTTGTGTAGACTGTGCAACAGGAAAAAGTAGTCGAGTGACTACTCATCAGGGGTATGCCAACAATTGAGAAGCATGCGTGTTCAACAGTGGTTCTGTCTGTGCCATAGCGAATATCAGTGATTGCTAAGACTTCATCGCTGGTTCTTTGAAAGACTGGAGTTGAGTCACAATAGTTTGAGTCTAACAGGCAAACCAATCACGTTGTTTAGCGGCCTAAGTGTCATTATTAAAAATCACGTTCGGTTATAAAATAATGTTTGTGATGGCAGTAGGGGGCTGGGATTTTCTGCCAGTTTGGTGTACATATAAACATCAGTATAGTCTTGAATGATCGGCCGGTGATGGAATCAAGTTGAGTGGGTCATGACGAAGTTAGTTCGTCGATATATCCGAGGAGAGAATCTGGCTACTGCTGTGATCAGTTTTCATGCCTTTGTGTTTCATTTAACAGCGTTCAATAAGACGCACATACTTCCTGTGTTGGTTGTAGTTCATTGTGGTCGGAGATTTCCGTTCATAGTCAGCACACTCAAAGTTTGTGCGAAACTAAACGTTAGATTTCAGTTCTGCTCCATCATTACATCTATAATACGAAAGTGTGGCGACAGACCGGCCATCGATTTGCGCCTCTAACTTTGTGTATAAAAATACTCTGCTCGCCTTTCGTATCTACTAGTGGAAGCCGGCTCACAGGCAGTGGCAGATGTTCCGTTTTCCCGATCACTCACAACTAGCACATTGAAACCTGAGAGAGTAACCTGCCCTATCTGGAGTTGGCGCACTCTTAGCTAATTAAGGTTTCCTTTAAAACTGTCAGTCGGCAACGAGTTGATTTAGTTCAACGAATCAGACAACTTTGCTCAAGGAAAGTGTAAACAGTGGCATCATGAATAAAGAATGCAAAATACACAACAGATGACCTGCCCAGCGAGTTGGTTTTCAAGTGTAGGGTACTGCATGTTGCTTAACATTAGTTAAGTGGTAAGTCCCTTCAAAATGAGTAGCACATACAGATGACAGTACATGTCAGTCTGGTACCACGCATTGCTACCTATCATTAACCTCTAATTCATATTACTAATTACTACTAGTGCAGTGAAGATGAGCGATCATATTATACTACTCATACTGCCGCTATTCAGTGGTAGGTGTAGAGCATATATTTTGACGTCATACAAGTCACAGGAAGAATGCAGGAAGGATCGTCAAAGTGCAGCATCGCCCATAATCGTCCTTTCTACTTAATGGAACTGAGCATTGGCGTTTGTGGCAACCGAGACGGTCTGAAGCCGAATACCACGTGCAAATGAGTGGTTTTGTTTCTGGTTTTGTTTAAATGCCTAACCCATTTATTGCTTAATTTAATAAAAAAAACCATCGTACAATCTGCTGCCTTGGATCACAACACTAGTTCGTGTTTTCCCGCTTCGTTTAGCAGTTTTTCTAAAAATAAGCAACCGCTAGTCATGATGGTTACTTGACGTAATTGGATTAAGGTCGGCAAGAGTTCTCGCAGTAAAAATCTGCTTATGACCGTGTGAGGTATTACTAGCTTGTCATACCCAATTAAGGGCAACATGTAAGTCGGGAGTTAGCAGACCTAATACAGTTAGCTGACCAAGATCCTCCGAACAGCGGTTTGAACAAACAATTACATTGATGTTTGGCAATAAGTCTGGGTGGGAACAATCTTCTTTAACGATAATCTAGTTAAGGAACAAGTCAGGAACCCAGGTGCCTGATACCGATTTAGGAGACGTTCAGCATCTGACTTCAACCAGTTTGTAGGCTAACGTTGCTAGGCGTTTGTACGATATTACACGGATTTGTTTCATCCAACACTTCACGATCTGAACTCCATTTCTCTGGGTTTTATCATCGCTGACTTCGCTTCTTAGCTGTAAATTAATATGACCAGCTGTTCTTTTACTAACATGTCATGAACCTTGTCCTGAAGTGTCAATGACCCATCACGCAGACAACATGAATTGGTTTTCTTCACGGGTGATTGCTTACTAATTAACTACAAAGGAGTAAATGGTATATACAGAATGATCCAGACTACCGAGTAGCCACATTTCATCTCACTGAGATAGGTAATTTTTCGACCATTTAAACAAATTTCTGTGATACCGAATATAATTTTCGACTCGACATAATCCATGGTCATCCAGGTTTACTAAATTATCAGGGAACGTTTCACTGTTGCAGCTTTCCTGCCCACGAATACACCTCTACAACAATTTAATGACTGCCTATGTGGTTGTGTCGAAGGTAACAGTATACAGATGGACTTATCAAAAAGTGAACTGAGATGACTGTTATTACACTACTCAAAAGGTGTTCGGTTAATGTTTAACAACAAAATCTACGGACAGAAAGATCGAATGGTACTGGATCAAAATCTAAGTCAACACTTAGCTGACATTTACATTAACAAACCAGATATCAATGAACTAAGTATGATCATCACAAAATTTGTATGTATTTCATGGACGGTACGCAGGAGTTACTTTTGTGTTATCAATCATGATTCCAAAAGGAACGGTGTTATGACAGCTTTTAACTGAGTCCATTTAATTGACCAAGAAGCCTAAATTTTCCAGCTGTCGGCATAGCGAGACGAGTAGATGGTTGAACATAAAACACGTTGAAGGGGAAAGACAATTAAAATGGCCGGTACATTCACTTTAATAGAAACGCGTTAAAGATCTGTGTCAATGAATCTGTACAAGCTGAACTAGATCCTCAACAAAAAATGACCACACAAATGGCAAACCGCTGTGTTTTGGTCAGTAGGCGATGTAAGCGGTTGAACTGGAAACCAAACACCATGTGTGAAAAAGAATTGTGTACTCGTTAAGTTCCTATTCAACTCAGGCCCAATGGCTAAAGTTGTCACAATAAGGCTTAAAAGACATTCGAAATAACCTTAGTTGGAGCCCAATTTTGCATAAGCTTTCATTCAAATCTTGTTACAACTCAGGAGCTAACTTAGATTATGCTACAACCTGCTTTTGTTTATCTCTCATTTGCTTGTCCAGGTCAAGCATCGCATACTGATCGTACTATGGGACGATTGTTTTCTGCTCGTGTACGTAAACATCGTTCTGAGCGGTTGACCAGTGGTGTCATTAAAACCGTTTCAGATGAGATCGTTTTTCAGTCGAATTACTCTAATCATTCCGTCAGCAAAGCAGATGATTTCCAGGTTTTGAAATGAGTAATTAAATGGCCTCTTATACTGAGGAGATTCCCAGTGCTGGTCATTGTCGTAACGGTTAGCACTTTATTCCCCAACCTTGACCTCAAAGCCTGAAGAATTTTGTGCAGATACATCCTTCACACTACCACAGTCAACCAAACCCAAAATTGTGGACAGCGTCTGCGTAACTGTTGGCAAATATCTGATCCACAGTTTCTAGTTGCCAATTTATTACTCAAATTGGTCACTATTTTCGCGTGTATGTCGTTGTAAGTAGCCTCAAGATGAAACATAAAACAGATCTTGTTCACCGTTTTACTGTCCTTAAGACTTCTAGAACGTTCTGCTTTTTACTGCAATATCATTTACATTCAAACAGCTGATAACCAAACGGATGACAAAGCTAAGTAGTTTGAAGCATTGAGTTTCCATGGTCCAATTCATCAGCATGATAAAAGGCAAGTTCTGCTAGATGATGGCATTCACAGAAGCTGTGCTGACCATGCAGTACTGCCCACTTCTCTGAGCACAAAAGCTGCAGATACACTTAGCATCATAACCATGGAATGAACAGTGATTTTCCTTAAACAGGCTCCAAGTTTAACTGCTGTTCTTGGTGTCATGCTCTTGCTATGTATAATCAATATTTTATGCATTCTGCCGATGAGATTAAACAGTGTTAACGGCTCGCAACATTTGCCTTTGTGTCACGTTTATGGGCGACAAAGGGTGAGTCGCTGTCAGTGCAGGGTTAATAACATGAAGTGTAAAAGAAAACCACCTGCTGTAACCCAACCCAGTTAGACATAACCGAGAAGTGTTCATTTATTCCAGAACTGTAAGCCATGCAGCCTTACCAAGGACAATTATCGACTCAGAAGGTAGTTCTACCCATTGTTACTAGGCAAACAAAATTGGATATAACAATTAGTCAGAAGTTATGACGAAACTTTGCTTTGTGAACCGTTAAACTCGTGCATTCCAGGGTTGATGCACAGCATTAAAACTGGAATATGTTTTGGGTTGCCCGTTTCCGAACTGTTTTCTGGTTTGGAACTCCTTCACCTCGACTCAACCGTACATCTCTGGCAAACGGTTGAACATTGCGAATGACCGCTCTGAACCTGCGGGGAAGCCTTGACACAGGAGTTGCAGATAAATGCATATGTACAAAGTTTGTAAGCCCGACGCAACTGTACAACTTACACTTGCAAGGGCGAAAGCATTTGTGATATCAGGATGAAGTGTAAACTGACGGTCGTGGACTACTTTCTAATCACTTGATCAAGAGAACAACCTTTTGATGAACCACTGTGGAAATGCCTTACCTCAAAATACCTTAAACTTGAGAAGAAATCAGACGGCAATCAAAATCATAGTGAAATTTGTACTGATAATGGTGACTCAGTTGTTGAAATAAAATGTCAGAAAAAACAAATATTAGTGAAGACAAAATCTGCGTCACATATTACAGACATGTCAAAGAAACCGCATCAAATTGGACATTTGAATAACCCCCAACCTCCCGAATTGAGATAAAATTGAAAGTGGAATTGCTAACATAACCCGTTAGGGTGTGTGTGTAAATTTTAAGTAAATTCAGGCACTGTCGGTAGAAAACCCTAGCCAAGAGAATAAAACGCAAATAATTTGCAAATATGTTTACTCTTCTCTCATCATTTGCAAACGTGAAACAAGCAAAGTATGTACACTAGACATTAAGTAAACACGCATCCGGATACAAAATGCGTTATTTGCCCTCCATAAATACAAGTCCCAAATGGTTGAAGTAAATGATATAGCAACCTCAAGCTGCTACGAAATCCATAAGTTACCAACCATTCGGCGCAGTGTGCAGTTTTAGTGGATTATTTTACAATTGTTGACAGAAATTACTAACCTTCGTAGAAGCTATGATTGCGGAAGTTAATCGCATGTAGGTATGCACAGTAATGGTTGAGACATTACGTGAGGTCACCGCAACCATGGTTAGGTGTCATTCACTGTTTTACTCCACGTATGATTGGAGCACACCATTTTCGTGGTTTGAATTTATGTCATAGGTGGATAGACGCAACCGATGTTTTATTTCTGCCATATGAACATATTGGTGCAGTATTTTTTGATCAGATGAAAAAGAATCCTTTCCGAAGTCGAGGATTCCCCGTAACATTTTTCACACCTATGTTTATTTTCAGTTTTTAGCCATGTTCATTGGTACTGTGTATCGGGTTACGACAAATCCTCACAAGAACACACGACCTATTCGAAGGAAACGGAAAACTATTGCAAACAATCAAAAAATAAAAAATATGAAGGGAAATCAACTATATTATTTATAAATATCCGCCGCTGAGTGCAGCACACCAACCACAAACGACAACTTTCGAGTCAATTTTTGTGGATGTTCACGAAGTGTACAAAAAGACAGGCCGTATCTCTCAGCGGTGCGGTTAAGACACCGGCGAATCGCAACCGCATTATTATCTGGACGCCTTGCCATCTTTCTCGAGCACAATAGGAGGAACAGTGTCCGATGGCTGACGTAAGACTAGACCGTGTATATCGACTATCAGTAAGCTGCGATCTTGTCAAACAATCAGTCCATGTAAAACGAACTTACTGAAAGCAGAAATCTCACTTGCAAACTGAAAGGTTGCGTGCATATTTCAAGTTGATAGCCAGATCCCTTAGTCATACAGTAAATGGATGCACAAGCATTCATTGCAAGCCTTCTCATTTATCAGTCCCCCACCCTCGTTGCAGCGATTCAAACTGATGAAATAACACTACTTAAGTTAGCAGGTGAATAAACACTTATGTTGATACGTTTTTCTGTATGGTGTATCATTGTAAATGTTATATATCACGGAGATCACGAGTATTTTTGAGTGTGTACAGATTCAGCTAAGACGGAGTAATGAAGTAGTAACGATATTGTCTTTGATAACGCTATCATTTCGAGCCCGAATGCGCAAATAAAATTCAGTGAAATAATTCCATCCAGCAATCAAACAGATGTACAAATGATTGATAATTTTCATTAAAGTTGAGGTCATTAGAAATGCACATGGATGACAGTAGACAGTTTGATTAACTCTCCGACGTGCACATAAATAATGAACCAATGTGGAGTGAACACACAGCCGCACTGCCAAGGACTTCATTGGTCAAGAGTCCACTTATTCCGCCCTGTTGTGATGGTTGCGGGCATCTACATAAAAATCATTCACATGTTTCCTGATGAATGCCGGTCATCAGTCCGGTCAGCACTATACAGGAATCTTCACACAGACTGCATTCGAGCACCCGACCTGACGAAATTCAAACAAACTCCACACGATATGAATTCATATCGTAATTTGTGTCTTATGAATATTATATTCGAACACTGAGACATTTGGAAAGCAAGTTCGGTACGAGAGATAAGCTGGTGAGTCTCGATTCCACTTCACCAGATTAGATGGATGACATGAACATTCCAGTAATACAGTATGACGAGGATCCATTCGTTGAATTTGCTAGTGCTTATTAGCGTGGACGGATTGAGTGGGTCTTCCGAGAGAACACAGTATGAATGACCGGAATTGAATCGAGTCACTGTAAAAGCAAAGTCACTACGAATACGAGAAAGTTGATGTGTTCGAAATCGGATAAATGGACACCTGTGTGGAAAAAAGCAAGAAGTGATGGTTGAATGAGTGATCGAACATAATCAACTAATAACTGCTTACTGTCTACCGAGACGGTCACATCAAGTGAAGATTGTTGCATTCACTCCTTGGAATGAGGTAACTCAACGGACGCAAATTTGTGAGCGCCCAGCCAGTCTGAGTGGAAACGATGCAACTTCCGTCAGATATGATTCTTGGATCTAAGCAGGCTGAGCACTGTAAGCTACTGCGTCTATTTTTATCCTAGAGGGCACAACATCAGACTACCAATCATTGCGTGAATGCATTGCAATCACGTTGACTGGTATTGTCTACGTTGGTTTGTATTCACTGCTATTGATTGTTCATCTACGCTAGTGTATTGTTGGCTCATGGTGTGAATAGAACTTGAGTAAAGACAGACCAGTTTGCAAATCACAACACATGTGTATAGAGTAACTTATAGAAAGACCTGAATAACTGCGGTGGCTATGACAGTGAACGTTTTCGTCTTATCTTTGTGCTGTCTTTCCATTCGTCAGATATTAACATGTTATTCGTGTCATAGTTTGGACGGTCATTGGACTGACTGGGTTTCTATCACGTGCCAAGTGAGGGTGAGATATTTGCCTACCTTTTGAAGATAAGCGAGTGGGGAGTTGGCGCTTATGAATAGGAACGGTTTTCAATGGTTATTTCGTCAGGTTGCAGTTGGATTTTGTTCTGTTTTGGTTTTTCTCACAACTTCCATTGTGAGCATAATGGTTAAGCAATGTGTTTTCAGTGAGCGAAATTCCTTCAGTTATTACGCTTTTGATAGCAGGTGCTAGTTTTGTCCATTTCTGACTTTCATCATACCGTCGGCTCTGGGAACGTTTCAGAGACAGGCACTAAGACCCGGTCACTCTGTCACTCACTCATTACGGCCAATACCCGGAGTTTTTTCCAGCAGAGGAACGGCTGGTATTCGAGTAACCGTCGTCCTGAATTCAATGTACTGTATCATACTATCGAGCTGCGTCCGAATTCACTGGTTCCTTAAAATTTGCAGTACACTGTTGAACAGCCATGCTTATCGTAAACCTGCTTGGTCTGATCCATGTGCATTGACTGCCGTCACAGTTGTGCATTTTTTCATAACGTCATTGAAAAACCTCCACAATTATTTGGAATCTGAATAGCCTTGTGATAATAGATTTTACTCATAACTACAACGAATCTGTTGCAAGATAAATGATTTGAACACAGCAACATGATCCTTGGTTAGAAGTGGGCTTCCTGGATTGAGAGAGATATCAACATTATTTTCGAACCCGAGAGCTCCCGTGTTTTACTCCTTTCATGTTTGAAATCATAAGTAAAATACCGATGTGAGTGTCTGCACGTCTTAACTGAGATGGCTTCGTGCTCAAAACGGATATTACCATGCATATATTGTGTATCTCTCATTGTGTGGTGACACGAAAGCATAGAGACATTGTCCTGCCTGGCGAAAGCAATCTGTAAATAGCTGTGCTTGTTTAATGATATCTAATCTTTTCCAGTCACCCTTTTCCGTCCTGCCTGTGTTGTACTATACCGACTACGTGTGTTGTACCTTGAGCTTCCTACCAAAGTGACCAGCCTACTAATCCCTCGTTCTTGTGCACTCGCGTGTCTGAATCATCACCCGACTTCTGCGCTCAGCGAACGACTTACCCATAAGTTACTGCATTCGCGCTAATTAGACTTGACTCATTTTGTTTTGGTGCACTCGTATCCTTGTTATATTTATCTGCTTAGCTTCAGGACGAGTGTCAGGTATCGTAGGCTTTTTGAAATTTAGTTTGCTGGGCTACTCTTAACGGCTAATCTCAATCGATGTATGCAAGTGACCTCGGTTTTAGGTTTTATGCAGTGGGTTGGCTGGCAAAACAGACCGATGCTATGTATGTCTAAACCGGACGCTGGTAAGCCAATGTGACCAGAATGCCTGAAGTAACACGGGAACAGCGTAGCAGACTACTACTGGTTCGGTCAAAGTTGTACGTGTAAGCCACCAGTACATGTTCTCACATCTCAGCACATCCACAACTACAGATATTTTAAAAACTAGATACTAGAAAGACAACGGAATGATAAAGAAAGCAAATTAACAAGACAAAATGGATATCTTACATCCATACTTACGACAATTGAGTGATCAAACCGAACAGTGAACAATTGTGAACTCTTTACACACGTGATAGACAGAAACAAATTATCGTGTAAGATTTTGATCAATATTGTTCACATTGGCAGCTATCTTCTGATCTACACCCTTAAAACGTCTCAGTCGTGTAAGTCAGACTTAATGTTACGAAAATGCTTAACAACCGTTTGGTGACTTCACTGTTAACACCGGCATGTATCAGTTCCGGTTCATTTCACTTACTGGAAAGGATGCATATGCAACTTTAAGTGATCAGCCTGATTCCGCTTACATAATAAAGGTCGCCGGCTACAAGGTTCTTAACCCTTTACTATCTTTACATAATGGTCAGCATTAATTCACGCGCACACAGTGTGAAGCTCAGTCAATGCCGCGAAAGATTAGAGGCGCATTTCATCTTGCTTACGTAGGTGGGTGCGTTTCACCTTGCAAAAAATTACTTATGAGTAGCTCTTAGTGGCAAGTGAACTAATTCGTCTGCCGTAGGCATGTGTGTTCTCGTCTTCACGTGAAATTGGTGTTCCACGAATCGCATATTTGTAGAATGCCACATTCATTTTTGCTACCGTTGGCTTTTACTAAAGTATCTGTTTCGCGTTGTTACATTGCGTGCTTGCAACATGAATATAACCGCCATTTACTGACCACTTTTGAAATAAAGATAAAACGGTTTACCTACTATTTTTTCTTGGTATCAAAAATATTCCGGTCAGTCAGTTCTTCTGCCCCAATTTCTTTTAAATAGTTAAGTAAATAAAGATGCTACCAGACGCTAACTTGTCGGATGCGGCATCTATTACAAGTTCAGATTTATTCTGTGCAGCTCTCTACTGAGTGTTAGCTTGCATGGAAGGCTACGTGAGCACCCGAAATGTAAAATATGCCGGTTTTCAACTGGTCTCCGGATCTTCGAAAAACATTGGCTAAAAAGTAACCATGTTCACCTCTGACACGAGGCCGGAGGCTGCATGACGCATTAAATCTGAATGCTAAGACTTTTGCGAAGAAGGGCTTCTTTATTTTAGAATTTTCAGTTAGCGTATATATGGCACTGTTAACATCGTTTCAGTTTCGACAGAAAACATTTGCAAACTTGGACAACTTTATTTCACACCTGATCTAGGATACGGGTCAATGTGGCTAAAGTTCGGGTTCAGGGGGGGAAACTGAAGAAAACTTTCTAATTCAAAAACTGATTTCGGTTGTATTAGAAGCAATCTCAGAAGATTCCAGTGAATTGTGTTTAGGGCGCGTATGTGATCTTATTCGAGCAAGTGTTCATTGACAGACTAAATGTGTGCGGATATCGTTCAAGTAAACTCTTCATTATCTGCTGATTCACCACTTACTTTTCATGGTGAAAATTGCTATTGATGTGACAGTCTACGGCATCAAGCCAACTGTAAGAAGTGTCTTCTGTTCAGCGTCGCCTGCCACCTATAATTTAAACCTAGCCGTTTTGGTAAACTTTATCGACCATGTACTACTTCACACGTATCACAAAAATTGGTCAAAAATTTTCCGAATGAAACAAACGTACAACTTATTTGTTCGGCGTAAAGATGTCAGCCTTATACTGTCATCCATTTGATAGAGTCAAAATTACCGCTTCTTGGTATATGCTCACAAGGTGCACATGGTTTACACCCACCTCACTTAGCATTTTAATTTTCCCATCCTTCCTCTTACACATATCTCGTCTTAGTTGAATAACACCAAGTCAGACACTGCTCATAACCAGTAGATCCAAGCTCACTGTAGCAGTCTACTTTTCATGCAAAAATGGCAAGTCTATGTTAGAACCGAAGGCAATAATTCGCATGAAAGATATACTCTACTTTGTCATAATAGCAATAACTAGTTTTCAGACAGATTTTCCTCTGTCACGATAGCAAACACTAGATTGCGGTCATCTTGAAAGAATTCCAAAGGATTTGCATTGTATACGACTAAAATCTGCGATTACTCCGACTGGCAAGCCATAGCCACGACCGATATCGCTGTCAAGGCAGAAAACCATTCTTGTTAATCAGTGGTCTCCTAGGAATATCTTTTCGAGTCAAGTGATTTTTCAGGTTGGATTATTCCATTCATCGCACTTCTAAAATAGACGGATCTATTCATGTCTGCAAAGGGTTAAGTACGCGGAAGAGATGTTTCCCCTGTGTGAAAGAAGATTTTGAGCTGCCTTATGATAATAACTGTCTATTTTTGCACGTCTTTGGCTCTTGATACAAGACCCAGGATGGTACTTCTCAAAGAAGACGGTTTGTGTCAGTAGCAAATGCTTCCGATGGGTTTCAACAATGTTGCTGCAACGGCAAAACTCCCCTACATCCGTGCTGACTGATTTCAAAGGTCGTTTCATACGTGTGAATTATATTTCTCTCCTTGAAAAATTTCACGAAGATCACAATTATAAACCTACATTCCATAGTTAACTGTTTCACGTATTTAGGCCTGTTTGTTCACGTTCAAAAATGTCAGCCCGGCCTGAAGGAATTCGACTTTGTCAAACCTAAGACTTCAAATATCAATATTAAAACAGGTGATGAGAATACACGTGCTCCTTCGAAGTACCGTAAGTCAAGACCGATGACACGTCGGACTGTTATAGGCCTATGATCATACCGTCTAAGGCGTTTTAAAAAAATTACCGTCTGTCGTTTTTTAAATTTAATCCGATAATGAAATCAGCCTCGAGCAAGAAAAAGAAGTTCATTCTTCGTTCCATAAAATGACTGTCTTTAATTTAACTGCATTCAGTTATGACAAGAAGTGCCCTATTTCATATCAATTTATGCCTCTAGTATCGGATTGGGTACATTTTTACCACAGAAGGTTTCATTTGCATCACCGGTAGCTACTGAAAGGAACAGTTAAACAGGTGGAAAGGGAGCTCTGGCATTTGATCAGACTTGTGAAAAATGGCGCCATTAACTTCTTAGACGCCTGATTGCTCTGCAAACTGTCCATGCTTCATCTACTAAACTTTTCTGTTTGTGAACTAAGGAACGACAACCCTCAAAGATTAGTCAGCCATAAGAACAGCGACTGAATCACGAATATGAAGTTTGCTATATCGCGGGAAAACAGAATCGGGTAGTCAGTGTCCTCCTACGTCTGCTTGTAAACAAAAGGTGGATATAAAGACCATGATAAATTGAAAATGAGTACAATCCTGAATGACAATTGTGTGACATCAGTAACTGTGTAAAGTCACTTCGATGGTAATGCGGATGATTATTTGTTTCTTGTAAAAGCCCAGAAACACACATTGACTCTACGGACAGATAAAAGCGATCCACAGCCTGAAGTACTACCGCATTCCTTCGTCCACCAGGAGTTATCAACAACTGATAAGTGTGCGTAAGTCGTTTTCGTTTTGTCATACCACAGCTCCTTATCAGAGATTTAATAGCTACTGGTCATCAGGATTATCCCGATCTGTCAATGATGAAGCCTCATATGTGTGAATACTAGTGGTGACTGAGCTTATACGCTAGCTTGGAAGGGTAAAGCAGAGAATGTTCCGTCTGTCAACAAACAGCCGAAACCTTCAAACCCATCACGGCACCTATTCAACTTTCCGAGTATCTCATTTGACCGCGGCAAGAAGTGAACGATATTGCTGGCCCACTTGTAACTGCACCGCAAAGTAAATGGAACATAGTTGTAACTACATGTTTTCACACCAAACGGGCTGAAGATACCAAATGCACTAAAAATATCACAAAGATAATTTTCAGTAGTTGCTCAGCTTAGCTTGTTTGAAGGAATAGTTGCTTATAGTAAACTTCAGTTTTGCAGTATTGGGTTCACACGCGTTTTGGGCAAGAACGGTTTTAAACAAGTGGAGACTGTGTTATTCAAGTCGGTAACCAAGGGTATAGCTGAAAGCTTTAATCACGCCATAAAGGAATTCATTCAAAAAAATGCTTGAGGGAGTAGACAGTGAGAAAAAGTTTTAGTTACTACCTTCACAACATACATGACTATACCGTACTAAACTTAAGTAAAAAAAACCTTTAATTGAGGTTCGGGAGGCATCCTGAACTTGATTGAATGTCGCCCACATCCGATAAGTAGAGAGAAAACTCGCTGAATTAATCAAATACCGATATATTACCGTATCTCTTTTGGCCATTACTGACTGGCTGTGTTCGCATTTACTTATGAATGTTTTACTTTGTTACGTTGCATGCTTATAAGACGAATACATCAGCTTTGCACTGATTATGTTCTCAACCTAGGTCAGAGCTTTCTGTTTGCCCCATGTTATTAGTCTCAAAGTTATTCCGACCAACTAATTATTTTCCCCTACCATGCCATTCTTTATGTAGGAAGTAGACAACGTTACGTGCCACTTATTCTGTTAATTCTAAGAGTAGCCAGTTCATAGTTTGCATAATTTTAACCATCTTGTAATTCTTTTTTCTGAAAGTACTCTTTGTTCTTGGTTAGCTACTAGTGACCTTCTTCTCTGGCGAAAAGTCCACCCTTATCTCTGTTTTATCGTGATGCAGTTCAAAAAGCGGTGATGAATGATGGACCGACCTGTTCTTTCTATGACACTGATCTATTCATCAGCCGACCTTCTCGGTTCCTTTATTGTCTTGTACATGAACCTGTTGTGTAAACCGAGAGAAACAAGCAGTGCTCCTGGCTGAATTATTTAATCTGTAAGTAAAAAAGGTTTGGAATATTCCCATGGATAAATCAACCTCGGTTTCCCTGATAAACCCAGCCATCCGGTGACGCAGTCTGCAAGGAAAGTAGAAATTACTGATGAGTAATAGGGGTTTTTTGTTTTCACACAGATTGAACATCACCCACGATTGATCGTAGCTGTCACTGTCCAATCTATATGAAAGTGGAAATGACACGTTTTATTAAGGTCATTTGGCAAGTACTGATAATATTATTCTTTGAGAGGTGAATGAACTTAGTCGTATTTATGCAGCTTATAGACTTTACAGAGGTATGCTCTTGAGATACAACGTTTTAATGGATGCTCAGCTTTCCGCAAGCTGTGTTCATTCTTACAGACTGTCCATTCTATAAATTGACGGTGTTATTTATTCTTACAGGATTTGACATTTTCGGCGACTTCACTAAGATTACATTAGTTAGAATATTATCAAGTACACGTCTGCTAATAAGTAGATTATTGTCTGGCACTGTCGGAAACGTTTATTTTGAATGAAATTATCGTAAGAGTTCAGAATTTGTTGTTTCTTTCTATCGCGTCTTCCATCAGTAACTGTTAGTACAAACCTGTCTAATATAAAGTTGAAGGATACAAGATGAACGAGTGGCTGATATATTTTCATGAAAATATCACATTCGGTCGATCAATTTAGAGGCGAAAATATCGTCCTTTCAGACAGGGCGTTGCCCGTTTATTACAGCTTATTGAATGCAAGCCTAAAATTCACTAGGTGAGTAGGTTGCCAGTAAATAATTCAGTTGAATGAATTCAGTGCACTCAACGATAAAGTTGTGGTGTGATGCTGGATTAGATTTGGAAAGTCGGTTCAACCTAGCTCGTGGTAAATTCACGCTGACAGATTAAGCCGCAATAGTTCAAAAAATATCTATCTGATTTCAACTGGTACAATGCAAATCAAACACTAGTCTTATGCCTGTGATAGTTTTCGGAAGCGTTAACAGTATTCAAACAAAGAACTCCGAAGACTGACGTGATAAGATGTGTACTTAGGCGAAAATTGCTACAGCTATACAGGTGTCTGTTACCGACGGTTCAAATAAAATGATACTAACCACAAAAATTCACCGACGCACGATCAACGTCAAGGTGCACAGTAATCAAGGTTGAGCTATCTGACTGTGACTATTTCAGTGTCCCGTAAGCGACGCTTTGGTCGAGATGAGAGCATGAAACAACTTGTTTGTTTGGTCACTCTCGCCGTGCGTCATCAGATGATACTTTTCGAACGACAACGTTGGTCGTCATACTGCCTGGTCGGGTATACTTTTGGTTAGCCGATTTTGGAGAACCTTCAATTATCGTGGTTCCAAGGCGGTGCCCATTTTTGCAAACCGGAAAAATTCAGCATCCATATTTGCGTGTATAATGTATGTCAGATTTAGCGAACTGAAAAATGGCTTGTTTTAATTTTGTCACTGCGTAATTTAGAACATACCCCCTGTGATAACACTTGGTTAAAAATAGTTATACTGAAGTTTGGTGTCACTGATGCCCATATTAGGCCGTTACCAACCGAGTGTAAAAGGGGAGGTTTTACGTTGCTGTCCAAAAGGGATAGCACACGAAGGTCGGCTGAACGCTGGTTGTTACTGTTTACGTTTGCGATTAATCAGAAAGAAAAATGTTTGTGACGTCGTTGCCACCTTGATGGTAAAATAAATGGTAAGCTTCGTGACTCTGCTTTGTCGTGATAGAAAACTCTAGAGGTTTAGATCGTCCGCAGTGAATACCTGTAGAAAGGTAGTGAAACTTGTTTGACTACCATCCATGTAGTGCCATTCTTCTGTATTCCTTGTTCAAAGTTTCAAGGTCAGATACCTATTTCGACTTATATACAGCAATCTCAATATTTCAGTAGTCATTTTTTCATGTCTTTAATATCGTTAATGTTGTTCTGCACTGTTTGTTCGTGCGAAAGCTGACGACAGGTTGTCAAGTGTCTAGACCTCCAGTTTGATGCCCACAAAACTTTTGTTCGATTTCCCGGCTTGTTGGTGATACCAGTAAAGATGGAAACAAGTGCCGTTAACTACTTTGCTAGTGGCTATTCTGGCTACCTGCGTGTTGCACATTTGAGTATCTTTCGGCGTTCCGTTCCAACTCCCAACATATGTCAAACACAGTAACCTTAGTTCTTTCAGTTAAAAACGACTTCGTTGCACAAAGAGATACAGGCGAACTTGTTTTCGATAATTCATCTTCAGGCCGGTACAATTATATGAGTATTTAATAGAGTTAGACCGAGATATCGATCAGACTTATTACAGAGGAACCGGGCCACTGGTCAGTTAAGTGGCGATGACTTGATTGGTCGATTACGTCACGCGTGTCCATTGGTTTGACCGCGAAGGTTGGTCATCGATCCGGTGAATTTGTGGCCACGGTTGGTGCACACATAATACCAGGTCAAGCAGCTTGATTCCAATCGCCTCGGCAGTACAAAGTGTTCTGATTCGGACCGCTTTTGATGGGTTACGCGGCACATAGTATTATGCCATCAAAGGCGGTTTGTTCAAGCGCTGCACCTTCCATGGCTACAAATCCACCGGGTCGATGGCCAATCTGCGCGGTCAAACCAATGGACAAGCGTGACGTAACCGACCAATCAAGTCGTCGCCAATTGACTGACCAGTGACCTGGTTTCTCTGTGATAAGTCTGATCGATATCTCAATCTAACTGTATTAAATCCTTATATAATTGTACCGGCCTGAAGATGAATGATCGAAAACATTTGTTCGCCCATACGTCTTTATTCTCATTATCGTAATGGGCATATTTGAAACGATTTCGTTGCGTACAACACATTTCTATCACACTGGACGCTATATTATGGAATACTTTGAGGTGGCAAGTTTGCAACAGTCCATAAACATTCCTCCATTGAAAGATTTGTTCCTTCCTCGGGAAACAATCTTCCAGCTCAATTACTCTTGGTTTTAGATTGCCGTGGTCTCGGCAGTCACACGTTCACAAATTACTACTTTCAAAAGTAACTAACACACCCAGCGTTCACCCTTGTGCAACACCGTATCTAAGTGAGTTTATTGCGAATTATTATCCACGTAAAATTGTACACGTATGCTGTTTCAACGTACCTATATCATTTACTGTTTGTACCAAAGCTGTTGAAACCACTTCGAAGATAGTATGCTTTTTAATAACACTGAAATATAACAGACAAAACATTAAATTATGGTGACCCTATGCGAAATGGCTTTGTGAGCAACGGAAAGATTATAGTTACGTGTTTTCTAGTCATTCTTTTAAATTAACTCTATTTCCTCAGGTGTACGCTGGATTTTGCAACTTTATATTCTCAAAATGCCCAACGTGGATAGAGTCAAACAATAGTATTACTATCAGCATGTGAACTGATTCGAATAATAAGTAAAAACCTCATTTATAAGTTCCAGTTTTTTCTAAAGTTTGATGGCTCTAATGAGGACGAAATGCATCGGAACTACTATAGTCATCAAAAATATTTCTTCTTCAAGAAGAACGACAACGATTCTGTGAACACATACACACGTTACTTAGTCTTTTCTAGAAAATTTCACAAAATCATTAGTTTGAAAAATTTAAAACATTGTGTTCCCTTAATCCATTTAGTCAAAACAGAGAGAAGAC
>LUCH01000377.1:162220-233813 GCA_013368495.1 Paragonimus heterotremus
TTGTAGTCTGTTACTACCAGACAGCAAACCGATTCATGGATTTTGGTTAGTGATCCTGATTCTAAGTCAGCACTTCACTTGATGTTTTAAAAGAACTGTCACATATAACTTTGGATGTGAGTAGTGTCAACAAATACTGATCAACCCTAAATAACCTATTCACGGTATATATATGTATACATATATATTTCTGTATCACTCTGTAATATCCACTATCCTTCCTTGATTACGCCGCCTTGTTGAAAAGCGTCTTTTGGTTCTTCAGGCGTGGATGATTGCACTGATGAAATGACGAGATCAGTTTTGCTTAATATGCAAGCTCTATTTGCCATCAATTTTACTGAAGTATGGGGCTTACACCAGACCAATTTATGAATATTTACTAATGACTGATTTCGTAAATCCCATGGAGTCAGAATATTTTAAGAACTCCACCATAATCTTCTTGAACAATTCAATTAAGACGACTGGGAATGTGCTATTAGTAAACAAATATTGTGCTAAATTTAATAGTCCGTTATTTCGCGCGTCGAATGATGAGTAATATTTGGTGCTAAAAAAAAAAGTGCAATAACCGGAGGAAGGGATACATGTTTAGATTGACTCACATTAATAGTGTATTTATGGTAAGTGCAGTAGACAAAAATATGTAGGCACACGTAATTATGCACATACGCTTTGCGTGTACGTATCATTATATATAGTTAATTACGAGCTACACGTAGTTTGAAGTATAAATAATTTTTCCTCAGATAAGGCACATCAAATCTACCTACTCAGTCAGATTTTTCTTGTCTCCTAACTATATGAACATCGCGATGGGAAGTGAGTTGTAGTGCTCTAAAAGAAAGTGTCTTCCATTACTTTGTTTGTTAAGTTTTGTTTATTTCATTAATGTATATTACCACCTGACAGTGTCAAAGATCTCTGAGTGCCGCTTACTTAACGATGTTACACTGTCCTGAGTTGCACATACCACATTCTACGTTCTGTTGCATGTCCATATGAACTTATCTAACAGGGTATGAGAGAGACTGCGTTTTGGTGTCTCGTGAAGGAGAAACGGGTGGGACAGTTTAACTTTGAACTATGTTGACTCTTACATCGTAAAATGCAAACGGCACAAAAAGACGAGTCAACCAGAGGTTGGTTTTCTCCCGAGAGAGACGGTTGCAGAAGGTTTCTCGGGGCAATATTCATGTAACAGCTGTCAGAAAGCAGCTAGAATGCAAGTGACTGATAACAGTCGTCTGCAGAACCTTGCGGCTTATGACAGTTGTGATTGATTAGAACGTCCACAGTTTGATTTTTACCAAATATTCAGCTATTACTAAGAGCAAAAAGATTTGCTTTTCGCATACAGAAAGAGAAGACGATAATGCCTAATCAGAATGTGCTGCTCTGATAAACATAATGATTGATGCAATGTGGAGAACACTGGATAAAATGCCATATGTTACATATTGACGTCAGGTGAATACGAACCTGATGGTTTAACAAAACAGTCTTATTTGCCCACGAGATCAAATCAGGTCATCAGTATTGGGCCTAATACCAACGGTTCAACAAGGCTTATGTTCAGAGTATTTTGTTAAGCTGACATTTTGCACAGCAGAAGGTTGTTCAGTGATTTCCTTTGCTCACTATTCTCATCTGAACACAGTTGAGATATCTTACATTTGCCGGTTGGAAAGACTTACAAAAACCTGTGTACCCAGACTAGAGCTGATGGATCGATCCTTCACCTCTTGATGTGCAGGTTGCACAAGAAAAATGGGAATCACATTCCATTTTGTGCTGAGATGTCCATACAGTTTTTTGATTGGAGCAATTAATTTATTGAACCATTTAATTCTCTCCGGTTTTTAATAAATACCTTCACACTAAGTCAAACCTGTGCTGTCTGCCTCGTAAAAATGTGAGATTAGCAGAAACATGTGGTGCTCGCACAAATATGTTTGGCGTCGGTTGTAAAACTGTAGTTTTGCTTTCAAAATAGCCCATAAATTAGAAGACCCGGTTGGCATAAAAATCAAATCAGCTAAGACGAAAGGATCCACTCAGGAATGGAAATTATAAGGGGAAGACTGAGTTAAACTAGCCAGTTTAGTCAAACGACATGGTAGATGACAATTTCTGCCGTAGTTTGTAAAGTGGTATGAGAGAATGAAGTTGACGTGTTGGGAATCTCACCGTGGTGAGGCAGGTGACTTAAAAACGAGGAATAAGTAGTAAAACAAACAAAAATTGATGCACAACAAACCAGGTGATGGAGAAGAAATACCTTTGTGATGCTAGTTTCAATTAGACTGAACACAAGTAACATAAATTTCCAAACCTGTGAAGTAAGTATAAACGTTAGTCATAAGAGGAGAAAACTTTATGCCTCGCATGAATGTTTAGCAAATAGAACTTGAGGTAGAGATTTGTGGTTTGCTTGAACGAAGAGACCATTTAAACCAGTGTTGTTCCCTTATGCACCAAAAAGGTACGGTTCTATTCAATAGACAGTTTTATCCCCATGTATATAGTGTGGCCACTTCTTGACTTATGCCAACCGATCTATTTATGGCTTCTCTTGGAAAACAAGCACAAAGCGCTATCAGTTCAACGCATGTGTATAAAAGATATTTGTGGTCTGTGAATTGCGTAACCGAATAAAAACGATGTGTGCACAACCCAACAGCCTGCACCCCAACATCAAATTCACAATCGGAGTCGATCAGGAAAATCAAATATCCTTCTTGGATGCCAGAATCACCGAAGTTAAAGATGGATCTCTCCCCAGAAGCATCTTCCAGAAAAAGGAGGTGGATTGGCTTGTTATCATACTTTAAAAGATTTATACCAATCCAACACAAGTGCGAGCTCATTTGAACACTATGCCAACGAAATCGTGAAACCAGTTCGGATGAGCATATCTTTAAGGATTTCGATTTTATCTAGCGGACTCATCCAAAGTGAATATCCGATTCGTTTTATCTACAAGTATTCCAAGTAGCTCAACCGGCGATCTGTCCTGACAGCGGTATCGAGAAAACAGGTGTTCATATTTCTACCCTACGAAGGGGAAGATGTAGCACTCTTCATGGGACAAGGAATAAGAGTAGCACGGAATCGCAGTTATACATCAGCCAAGCTCTTTTTGTCGCAACAAAAAACTCGTACCCCATCAACCCTGAGGAAGGATGAATTTGCTCGTGTTTGCGGTTTGTAGTACGCTGGTCCAACAGTGGCAGTATCGCACATTTGGGATTCACTGCACCTCCCCTAACGACAAAGAATGCAGTTACAAAACATTTACAGGAACCCAACCATCGAGTATATCCCGTTAAAGTATTCCGTATCTGTCAGACAACGAACAGTCTTGCCTTAGATTTTTCCAAAACGCTTACTACACACCGTATGAAACTACCGTTATGCGTTCAGAAGCAGATGGTAGTAAACCTATCGCTACCTTGGCAATGCGTTACATAGATTGAACGTTCTTCCTATTCTTAGTTCACTATCCGTACTTATTATCAATATTTTGATCGCATGACCGAACGATGATCGACCACTGACAACTTTGTTCATAGACTCCCACACGTCTAAATGTTTGTGTATCATTTCGCGTATGTAATTGAACAGAGCGAAGGGGACTATGTATTAGACGGCGGTCGTTGCGTTCTTCAGCGATACACTTACTTTTGGTTTTCGATGCCAATTTTATGGGCGTTATTTATCTGAAGGTATAAATTGATTACATACAGGTGACCTAGATCAGGTGTATGAAATTTGAAAACCCTGACTATCATAATCTGTACATTGCTAAAGATTGTAAGCAGTGATTTGGTTATTTTTCAGCATAGTCATGTTCAAATTTCAGTGAGGTTGCTATCTGTTTACCCAAAAATGGTGACATACTGTCTTGACATGACAGTATGTTCCCGTGCAAAATATGAGGGGTGATGCAGATGACTTAGGTGAACTAATGATCGTCAGTCAAGGGAACTTCGTTCAAACTTTCTGTATCCAAATCAAGTGGTGTACGCCCGATTGGAAATTTAACTATTTTGTTGTGACCTAAATAGTGATGACGTTCAAGGGAAGCGTGTGGCTATGTCAGCTGAGATTGGTTATAAAATATAGTCTAGTGCATATATGTGTGAAAAGTGATTACACTACAACGCAGTTTCAGAAGAAAACAGTAAACCTGAGTATGATAGGGCCCATTACAAGCGCACAGGCTCGTCCAGAATGAAAATCGTACACCGATTTGCTTATTGTACGATTAGCTACAATGCATCTGAATCTGAAAATCCTTTACTGATGTAGCATGATCATATCACATGGGCAATTAGTGATCCTTGGCATTAACTTAACCAGCATAAATTGCAAATCCGCCAATATAATCACGTTTCAGGTAGACAAATCAGTCGAATAAAGAGCACTCCTTGCTCAAACGTACCCCAAAGAAAGAGGGTTGGTTTTCGTTTTGAGATGATGCAGACGTAAAGCGACTAGTTTTATTGGCAATACAAGCGGCTCATAGTATAGTCATGATGAGTGAACTCAGAATCACTGTAACTAAGAATGAAAAAGTTGAAAAGCCTAATAAATCAAAGCAAACGATTGTGTTCAACTTTATGACAACTAACCTTCATAAAACAAAGATTCCTGTTGAGTGGTTAACCAATAAATATATTTGTAGTTCTCCATTCATATGAGTTCCTCCTCTGTTACATTTCGAATATAAAAGGTTTGTCCGGAATAATTCCTTGCTCGTCACCGAAGGAACACTTCTGTTGTGAATGCTGTTGGGATTTGAAACTTCGTATGGTTTCAATATCAGTCAGTTTCAATCAGTTTCTAATCCTCTTGTTTCACGTGTAATCAAATATAATCGGATATGGTAGGGATAAATGATTTCTCCGGGATCTATGGCTGTGTCCACCTCCTACGTGTAAACTATGCTACCAGACAGATCTTGATAACTTATAAATCACCGTAAGGTTTACAGGAAAAGAAAGAAGACGTGTTGCGGACTAGTACAGTTTCTGTTTCATGCCGACAGCTACCTACGAAATATAATCCTCATGTACACATCAGTGCGCAAAACAACGGTTAGAAAGAAGAAATCGGTAGTGTAGGCTGAAGGGTCCCTAGCAAGGAGACCTGATGACGTGGATTATTATCTTTTGCCCGCATAAGAAAACAACAGGACTTCAATGACTTCCAGAGGTCTTGCATTGGTGTTACCTAACAACACAAAGGAACTGATCGGACCGATGATAGGAACTTACCTAAGTTAGATAAAGGATTATTAGTCGTGGGTTTCTCATTTGGCTGCCGCCTAATTTCTTAATCTTTGACTGGGGAACCGTCAAGTTGTCCGATGTCGTAGACACCGGTTAGTTCTGTCTGTGTAGTTGTCTTCGTAATCGCAAGTAAACTGGTTTATAACTTATGAGATAGGCCAGTTAGATGTACTCAATCCAGCTTGTGTGAAATCCACTTCAGTATTCGAAAATAAGAACTATACTTGTGCATTTGTTAACCAGCCGTTCACGATTATCTTAAGTTTAGTACGCAAAGCATTAATTATAACCATGGAGAAAGACAGTTAAAATATCGTCTTTTAGGGCCTGTATCTACAGTAATACCAGTGACTACGAGACCAACAGAAGTAAAGCAAAACAGTTGGACAATTATGCAGGAAGGAACTGATTTGTATCGGCACCGTTGTTAGGTGAAACGTAAGTAGCAGCCAACGCGATATCTGAATGATGCTCAGTATATTCCGAGGCTCCCTAAGATACAAATTGGGATCTGAATAAAACTGGTTCTTGTGAGAACATCTGGTATAGCTTGAAGGATTAGTAAAGTGCATCGGTCTTTTTCCAACAGTCATCTATTGACTGCCGTACCTAAGTGTAGGTCTGGTCTTCGCTTCGAGGGACAGTGATAGTCCGAGCGATTTATACCGATTGACCAAAAACCATCAGAGTTTGCTCTGCTTGGGACATCGTAAAACCAAGTTTGTTCACGAATGGCTCCGGAGGAAATCAGCTCCACTAAAAAGAATCTTGCGTTGGACAACACAGTTCACATGCTATCCGTCCAACGAGTTCTCTTCTGCTTTTGCTCAGGTGTGCATGGCCACTTTGTCTGGTAGTGATGTGCACGTATATATGCAAGCACAAGCACTGACTCCTCTGGAACAACTTATATTTCAGTGTGAAATCCGAAGTGAGATCCAAAGGGTATTATAACCATTTTATTTCACACATCCTAATTTCCCAGGTTTCATACCTCACTTTGTGCGTGAATCCTGTTTGTAGGAAAACAAAACACTACCATCATAAACTTTTATTGACGAACGTGCGATATAATCAGCTCATCAGCAAGGGTGATTGAACGGATGATCAAAACTGGTACACGTTCTCTAGAAAAATAATTGTGTCCATTTTTTTTAAAATCATGAATCTTTCCGAAGAGTTCAAATGGAAGCACAATTTCTGGTCAGTAATGCGTAAAATGGTAGTCGATAGGGGGTATATGAAGAAAACTAGATCAAACCTTTGTCATGCAAAATTATTCAAGGGGTTGATTGTTATAGATATATTGTAGTTATGTTTACTCGGAGCTTTTGCACTTGGAGTCAATTTTTATCCGGTCTTTTTATCGTTAACATATGAAATGTGATGGTAGCACCAAGTTTAAACTTCTAGCCACTATGAGGCACGCCTTACTGATGGTTTATAACAAGAACCATGGTTGAGTACAATGTTACTTTATGAAGGAACTTTGTCAAAATGAGATCTGATTGCTAACTGTGGGTTAGGTTCATCTGAGAGCACTGTGGTTTAAGTAAAGTCAAAACGAAAAAATGACTTGTCAAAGAAAGTATCCGTCACACTAACCTAGCTGGTATATCTTAACGGAACGCTTCAGAGATGACTGACACTTTCAAAATAAGTTTAGTGATTTTTATAACTGAAGACATAGATTGTTTGGCACAATTACTTCAAAACAAACTGCAGAGACTTGTAGTGAATTTCATCACAGAAAACGTGGTGGCTTTTAAGCGAACTGTAACCACTACACAAATAAACGGCAATCATACTTTTTCAGTAAAGTTTAGTGTAGCCATAGTTTCAAAACCAGTTTCTGTCCTGATCGTTTTATGTACTTGTCACAAAAATAATTCGGCATCATTGACACAAAAACATCATAGTCGATGTAAGGCTTTTTATTCCACAATGCTGAAACAAAAGGAGATGTGTAGACAACCACCAGGCTGTTTTACCACTTTGGCGGTTTTACTAAGTGACATCGTTTGCATTTATCTGGTTACACCGAATTACGAATTCTGTAAATTAACTACTTTAGCTTTCTAGTCTGTGAGTAAACTGTGATGAACTGTCGAGTCACAAACAAAGTATTCCATATTAATGTTAACTTCAGACTGAACAATGTCGTAAAAAATTCCTGTCAAACTGTCTACCAAAATCACTGTTGGAACTCACGAGTTGTCACCAGACGTAGGTAACTTTCAGCATACTAATTTAATAATGAATGTTTCCATAAAAATATAGTTTTCAAACCGTTAGTTATTTTCCTTCCTCAAATACTACACTTCCTTGTGTGCCAGTTTGATATCGATCAACCCATTGTGGTTGATCTGTAAATGTGCAAGGATCTACCATGGTTTCAAAGAAATTCGTCAGGGGCTTCTAAAATCAGTTGATTACAGTGGCCCCGTTCGAAGTGGTAAGCTGCTTTTTTGACCTACCTAGTTCTAATGATTATTGTTCACAATAGGGAATCAAAATTACAACCTGTGACAGTCTAAAAACTTATCATTTGGACTACGAGGCCCTGGTCACCTAGACAGTAGAGAAGTCAAAATTACTCTCCTTAGTTACTACTTATTGTTTCACTTATAGACTTAAGGCAAACAGACCCACATTTACATCTTCTTCAGGATAATTAATCGGAACTTCCGTGAAAATAACAATAGGCGATATATGTTCGTATGCATTCAGCATATATGTTAAAAGTTGCATCTTATGGTGTTTCAACTAATTCGCACCTGATGACAATTTACATAACCACTTTAAAGTATGTCTGACGTGACGGTTTTACAGTACGTTTCGTAGGCGGAGACAGAGTCGCCTAGACGAGTTCTTCACGGATGCTCTTTTCTGGTTAAAAATCCCTTTTTGAAGGACCTCTCAAATAAGTGCTTTTGGGAGGAGCGCAAGGTGTACTGGACTCAATTGTAAGGACTGTACTAGCCCCTTCTATGCTGATGACACATAGTGCTTTCCCGATGGCGATAAGTAACTAGCTTCAGCCATCCCCATTAAAACCAGCCACCGTATACGAGTCTCACTTTTGTTCTGGCTCGTCAGTTTGAACTTAGACCACACTATCATGGAACAACCATGTTGACCGCTGCACTACTTACATTACCTCAAGCAGGATCGAATTATCACATGCAAACGCAAAACCACACTAGTTCGTGAGCAGTGCACGGAAGCGTTGAACAAACTGTGTTGAATGATGCAGTGGTCAATATGGTTATTCCATGAAACAGTGGAAGATTAAATGTTATCTGCAATCAATTTTTCGCAAAGTTTTCAGTCACGTACAGGTTGGTTCGAAGCACGACATTACTGACATGTCGATCGACGTCTCAGTTTGATAAATTAAAACTTTATTTCTACAATCCTAATACTGAGCCTCCTTACTCTATGAAGACAATGCAATTGATAAGGCACGCTATGTGATTATCCCGAGTTTGTGAATTTTTATCAGGCACAAGATAAAAAAAATAGGTAGGGATCTTGAATCAAAAAGCTGAGGGGCAAAACCTGTTCAACCGTAAACTCGAAGATTATTTGCTTGCCTAATTTCGGTCTGGATAAACTCTACCTTAAGCCTGTTTGGTGTATGGTTTGTTCGTTATGCTTATACGACCGATGGTTAAATATGTACGTGCTTCAGTTGGTAACACAGATTTTGTGTAAACAGGGTGAACGTATCAAACAATCATACTCAGTGTGTTGAATTTTATTGAAGAGCTTTTCCAGGAAGCATTAAAATGTTGAGTTAACCGTCATGGCCAATACTATGATCGGTCACAAACTGATGTTTGCAATGTGATTCTCGGCTGCATCATCGATTAAGTCAATCACTTCGGAATACGTTCACTGATCCACGAGCCAATATAAGCGTCTTCACATTTGCATAAAAATTTATATATGCAATGGGGTGTGGACTGCGTGAATATCAACAGGTTTACTGAACCAGCAAGCTAACAGTAGATCGACACAACCAGACAGAATTCTTGTTATAGGCACAATGCACGCTGCATGGGCTATGCTTAACCTGATGCTATCCATACCATTTTGAATGTCAGATATTTTGGATGCTTGTGTCAGGTTTGTACACAGTCTGTCCTTCGGCAATCAATCTAATGAACTTGAAAGCTTTAATTCTCGGAAATCAGTTTCAACTTTCTGTCACACCTCCGTGATGAATGCAACTTTTGAAATTGTATTCAGTTTACCTACTTCGTTTGTCCTATTTCACATGACAGCTACTTTGCCCAGGCTGGGGGAGTTTTTGGTCAAATTTCGTGAAGCGCTAATCAAAAATTGTGTTTGGTAAATTAACAATATCATATTCTCAAGCAGCTTAAGAAAAATAGGAATGCTGTAATATGCAAACTAGGTGCCGGCTGCACATAAATGATCATGACAGAATATCACATTCGCAAAAGGTGGAAAACTGTCTGATAATATAAAGAATATAATTCACGTGTTAAGTTGCTCGACAAGCAGCTGTATCATTAACTCAAATTTCTGTAGCATATGTTTATATTGAGACTTCGTGATTAATTGTCCCTACCACAACCCTGGAACCTGTACACATGTCATGAGTCTTATTCCTCAGCCTAGGTGGTGCTGCTATGACCCTACTACAGGACCAAAATTTAATCTCTGCGAGACAAGTCTAATAAATTTAAGAGGGAACTGATCAGCATACGCACCCCGAGTGAGCATGAAAACCATAACTATGTTGGATGTCCCTACGGAGCAGTCTCGTTTCAACGGCAACTAACCGTCTGAGCAGTCGTGAAATTTCCTAGGTCTATGTTGAATCTCGGAATTTTTTATTTGATAAGCATATCCTGCACTTCACAACCGACAGAAACTAAGCCCCGTAAATGAAGACATTTGCTCACAGTGTCAACGCGTTATTAATTACCTGTCAGATATGACTAGGGCCTGGTCTTATAACTACTGACAATTAAAATCGTGTGCACGTCATTAGGTGTTAATAAATCACGGTGTTACTGGTAAGTAGTGAGGAAATAGGGGTTGCGCACATTTAACATCACATAAATGATCACAGCCAGTGCATTCCCAACAGCTTTCTAGAAGAATTTTACTTGAGTGTCACTTTGTTAGAGGTCGTCAGTAATACATATCAATACCTCGGCCGAAACTAGAATTCCGCACGTTTTTACTTGGTAGCTATGCTGACCACTATGCCAAGTTTATGAAAATGTGACGACTAAGAGCACATATGAGTGATATGCAGATTAATAACCAGGATTTTTGTAGAATACTCAAAATTATACAGTCAAATGAAACGTGTGGTTTAAAGCATGCGTAAAAGTTTCCCAAACGTATGTTGCCTAGAAGGAATTTCTCCCGGAATTCATCTCGCGCTATATCAGAGTTTACACCATTTATTTGAGAAACTGTTGAGAAAGACGTACTTAACCATTTCTTAAAGTACTCTTATATGAAAGAAGTGCGATGACATTCGGTTTACTAGTTGAATCCGTTGAATGAAAACTAAGCGTCAACATTCATAACGTCGGCACAGTAACGGCAACCTACTGCATTGGGAGAAACTTAACAGGGCACATAGGATGGATGACCAAAAAGTACTTGTGACAATAACACTATTGTTAATAGGGCGAAATTTCTTAGAATTTCGTTCACGTTTTCAAAGTAAAGCTTGCTGTTTGACCGTCGAATCCTAAAAATATCGCAGAACACGTCGGATACCCATATTTTGAGTCATCTGTGATTCTTACCATTTAACTGACAATGACGCTCACAGGTGAATCACAAATTTGTTGGTCCTTACAGATGAATAATGCTAGACAATCTGTTTTTGGCACCGTTAAAGAGTTGTCGTTCAATTCTGTCATAAAAAAAGTTCTCACCGTTTCTTAATGTACTTCATGAAAGCATGCAGTTTTTGTACAATTCCCTCGTCTGGTTTATACAACCAAAGGGCGATCGATTCGGTTACAATGAGCTGTTGGACTGCTTTTGGCTGACGTAATGGTATCCCGTGAACTACACGCAAAACGACCTTATTGTCAACCTAGTGATTAGATTCGCCTAAGTATGAGGTTATAGCTCTGATAAAAGCTTGGTTATTTCCACAGAAAACCAAGATTTACAATGCTCCACTGGTTACTTTCTAGTGATCACTGCGTTGTGCATACAAGCTTCAATTGGTTCAGAATAAATAATCCATATTCCAGGTCAAAGTTTCATCTCAACTAGGTTCGTTCTATAGCTGCTTCTCTCTTCTCGGCGACGTAAGTGCCCCGATAGCAGGTAACAACGATCCTTAGGGTGCTGCATTATAGAATCGTCTGGATGTCCGTTTTTCCGAAATACATGAACGAAAGTGTAATTAATCTCCTCAGGCCTTCACGGAACAGAATCTGTCTATTCTATCTGTAAAGTAACGAATCATCTTGTGGTTCGTTCACGGGGATAGAAAGCCATGAAAGTGTACATGCTGACTTCTTCAGGTGAGTTTAAATGGAACCGTTTCGCATTTTTTAGTCTCATACGCAGGATCCAAAACAGTTTATCAGCCTCCGAAGTCAAGAGAAGTCATAGCCATAGCCGGACTCTACTGATCGTTTGTGCTATGCCTGAAACGTCAGGATTCTCGGGCAGCACAATTTAAATGTCGTCGAAATATCATCGGTAAAGTGACATAATTCTGGTTGTTCTTTGAGCTTTTGTGCCTGTTTCTACTCTACAAGGATACCCCCTAATCCTGGATTGCTGCTTCATTTGTTTGCCTTTATGGTTCATGCTTGAATTTGAGCTGAATGTTCGAAGTGCAGCTGAAGGATGATTTCCGTAGGATAGACGACGGCCTACATAAACTCACGTTCATTTTTACGGCGTAACCACAGAAGTTTTGAACAGTATTTATTGATCAAACACTAGTGAAAAAGGATATACATCCATGGAGCCAGTCTGGCGGCTTTTGATACTTGCTTTTCACGAGATAAACAAATGAAAGTTTCCGAACACACTATGAGAACCGAGCTATTACCAACGGGTTCCACTTTTGCCGCTAACTAACAAACTGTCGTATCGTAAGGTGAATTGCTCATATCTAAAATCGGTCTTCAGGAACATATTTTTACGTGAACTTTTGGTAGGGGGTGCATGCACGCAGTACTTGAACCGGTCGATTTATCTTGGTCGAATTTAGCTC
Organism: Paragonimus heterotremus; assembly: GCA_013368495.1. Classification (NCBI taxonomy): domain Eukaryota; kingdom Metazoa; phylum Platyhelminthes; class Trematoda; order Plagiorchiida; family Troglotrematidae; genus Paragonimus; species Paragonimus heterotremus. The sequence goes on from LUCH01000377.1 coordinate 174,761, forward strand.
GCGCTACGACTGTTCATTACTAGGGTCGTTTCAGACACTTGACGACTTGATTTTCTGATAACACCATCCGATCTTTAGTGTTTCCCAGCTTATTAAATCTGTCGTTCTCTGACATCTGTTGCACATCATAAACCTAATCTACTGTGTTCAGTGATGCAATTCCGGTACCCTCGTCCGGTCGCATTAGCAACATGTTTTCCCGTGATCTGAACTAATTAGACATTAATGGCTTTTTGCGTCTGGACTAGAGAAGGTAATACTGATAACGGCACCCAACGAGATCAAGATACCTATACTCTTATGTTTGGAGGTTTAGATTTTTACCAGCAAACTGTACAGGACGCTAGGTGAAAACTGCTTCTCCTTTTTGTCACTTTCAAATTCAAGTGTCTGCTGGGGCACACTATCAGTCTACATTAATAGCTGGGGCGTAACGTAGCTAAGTCGGACGTATTCTCAGATGCGCATGCTTTCGCGTTCGGTCGATCAAGATAAAGCACACAATTTCAGCCTGAAATTACGTTGCATCTGCGTATGTGTCTGTCTAGCAATGTGGCTGCATTCTAATCGCATCCTCCATATCCGTCGACTCAGCTGGTACACGGTTGGGTAGCCTTCTTTTCTACCGTCAACACCTTTAAGAATCACCAGCGACATCTTTCCAGTCTTCATATCCATCCACGTCGTTAAAAGTGAATTACCTCAATCATAGCCAATTGCCGACGCATGAAACTTAAGTATTATCTTTCGGTTTTTTTGCCACTCAATTTGAGTCTCGATAATACCCGTAATACCGGTCCCGGAATATTGAGACACGTGACTAGGTCCAATTGATGCTACTACTGCTGCGTACCTGCGAGAACAAATTACACTGTTAACAGATCGATTCGGTGTACCATTTGCACATATGTACATTTATTCCTTCCCTGAGTGTTTAGCATTCTGAGTGGTGGTGAAGATTCTGGATTCGGACGTAAGCTGAAATGGCCTTTCACAAGTTATCTGGTGGTCTCTGTGACCAGGCGATGTCTGAAATTTCCCTGGGGCATTTTTGGTGACATGACGAATGCTTGTTTATCAGCTAGCGAATCACAAATGGATTACGTATTTTACTGTATGGGGGAAAAAGGCATTAATTGCGGAGGCTCATTGGCAGCTAGAGTCGACAGTCTCCAGGTCTTGGCTGATGATGGAACACGTGATTAGCTCAATAAGCACCTTCCTAGGTTTGTTCTCAACACAAAGATATACTGCAAAACCATTTTATGCGTGCTAAGTTAGGTGGTGTTTATACTAGTTTTGTGGGGCCTAAGCAAATTTAAAGTGTAACATCGGTTTTTCATTATGTTGCAGTTTGTAGTACATATGCCTTAGCAGTCTGGGATAATCATCAGTTAAGTTACTGCTAAATGTACTCTAGCACAAATATTCTGGTATCATTCTTCTCCCTGAGCTATTCAAGGTCGCAACCGGAAGTAGCTGTTTCAAGTTGTCTAACTTGTTCGATTTGGATTTTCATCGTGGTCGTTCTGTGAATGACATATACATATGGTTGTAACACACTGTCATTCATGATTCCACGGTAACTTGCGAGACATTTTTGTCCGTAGCGAGTTTTCCAGTTGAATTGTGGAACGTAGTGTTAGCTGGGTTCCTAATTAGAATGAATATCACTCAACATTCTGCCTCATGAAGCATGTTTAGGAACCAACCTTCATGGTCTGGTTGTGGCCAAGTTATGCGGCCGTTCGGCACGCAGGTTTCAATGGATTTCGTCTAATAGATCAGAGTACGTTCGATCTTGAAACTACAATATGCGAAGACACTATTCTTTCATGGAAAGTCGAAGGAGTTGTTACGAATTAGATAAAATTGCATCACTTTGCCTTGTTTAAGTTGGAAATGCACTTTCAGGTGTCACTTTTGGAGTGATCGCTATTGTTCATTTCTCTGAGTAATTAGGCTGAATTTAACTTGAGGTAACCAATATCCTTGTTCTTTGTATGCGGACAACTAAAGACGTCCAGTCACTGATGCTTACCTACACTCAGTCCCATATTCTAAAAGTGCTAGCTTACCAAGCGGCGACCGTTGGATAAAAATTTCTTCTTATCTTTTATAGTGTGCTTTTTAATTAGTTAGATATATATTTGTCTGGAACAAACAGAACGAAACATTATTTGTGAGTGGTTGTCCAGTAATGCCTAGACTTCCTAAACACACTAGGATTATAGACAGGCTTTTAATCTGGTGCGAACTGCCACTTGGTAAAACCAACTGACAGCCACATGTAAAAGGCAGTGCAATGTAAAGTCCACAGTTAGTTTGGTTCTTCGCAATATTTGTTGTGATTGTCACATTTCTAAAAGAGCCCTTAATGAGCTGCACACATTAGTCGAAATTGTTGTGCGATCGCAGGGAGGTGGAGATCTATATTTACTGGCAGTTTATTCGAAACTCCTTTGTTTTAGAATATATCATCTTCAATTCTGTTATTCTGCGATAGTTTAAAAAAAGAAACAAGTGTGTTCTGAACTCAGTTTGTCATAAGATTTTGAGTCTATGAGCAACACAAGTTTAATCATGTCATTTACAAATGAAACGTGATGACACGTGTGAATGTTTAGGTTTGTTTGTGGTACACGTTTTAACAATTTGAGTTGTCTGTGGTTCACCGTCAGTTGTTGCAAACAGGTCGGCTAATTCTGTCTGCCTGGATAATATTTATTTGCTGCTTGTAGTAGGGGACACAAAGTTACCATGAAAAATTGATATTCTATGCTACGTTCGTCATCGGTGATAGCGAACTGTCTTCAGCCGACGTATGATATAACGTTCACGGTAGTTATATATTATTCAAATTGCCATACCGTATAAGTGGATTCATCTGTGAAGATGACTCATTTGAGTTACTGTGTTTAAGCCACCGCTGTTTTTAACACGTGGTCCGTATTACATCGGTTGTTAATACTCCAGATGCTACAGTCCGTAAACACATATCATAACAACATCTAACCTCGTAATAGATAACTTGAACAATCAAAATGTAAAGTCTGTACCGGTTTGTTAATGTAGTGTACAGACTGCGGTCAGAGTTTAATGTGATACTTGAGACAAATTTACAAACGATCAAACGATGACACATTTACGGGTTGTGAAAACGCTCACCCTCCTGCTGGCAATGCAAGTGGGAACCGGCTGTTTACTAGAAGTCAGTTCAGTTATCCACCTCACTAGTTGGATATACGCTCAAATATGACGTTAGTAGCTTGCCTATATTTACCAACCCGTCTGAACTAATATTGTTTGTTGATAAGCAACGAGGGGTTTGATGGATCTAAGCTGAACACTACCTATAAGTGTCAGCATTGTTCGTTTCGGGGTGAAAAATTTATCTATGCTTTTCCTAAAGAAACGGCAGTTTAACATTTTGATTTGTTAGAACCAGTCAATGGTTTACGTCCTTTCAGCGACGTGGATTGAACTCCAATGCACGCCCTTGTGAAGCAGCTGTGGTTTTCAATTCTTTATCAATCAAAACGCAGTTAACCTAACAGTGAACAATACGGCAAACGTAAACAATTTCGTGAGTTCAATTTGACAAAGCAGTTACTGCGTCGACCCTACTTCCGAAGCAAACTATTGAAATCGTGGTTGCTGCCACGCCTCAGTTATGCATGTCCCGCCAAACTAAAAAAAATCTCCTGCTATATAAGTGGCACATTCAACACTGAGAAATTGGTACCCGCTTTTCAAATGTTAGTTCCGTCGCTGTACAAAATCATCAAACTCACAGACAAAATGTCAGACCCTCAGAGGATTACGAAAAAGTACTTCTAGTACTTCCTGAATAGTTTACTCCCACATAAATAAATCTCTCCAGGTTTATTCTTTCAGTAGTTGTCACTCCGCTCCATGATGTCTGAATTAGCAACAGTCCCAGTCAGAATTGCATCAGATATGAATTACCACCCTCATTCGAAGTTTGCATGTATACAGTCACAAGCCAAACTCTATTAAACTCAATAGAACTGGTGCCAAAATCTTTGGTAACGTAGTCGTCTGGGACAACCGGATAATGGCATGCATTTATATTTCTGCAAATTGCGCAATAGGTAGTCGATAAAACTTTGATGGATATACGTTGCTATGGCAAACGGAGAGTGAAGCAGGTTGGAGTATCGAGTCCAAGGAAAGAATCAATGCATACTTATATGGTCCACTTCCCATCCGTTCCTCAGAGTCGTCACTGTGGGTGGCAAGTGCCAATGAAACTCATTAACGGTACCGCCCTTCGGTTACGACCAGATGGCGCTACTAGATAATGTGGCGCTGCTGGGATGGCACTGATTAAACTAAGCAGAATATTCATAGTGCGAACGCTCCCCAGCCTGCTTTTTGGTCGTGCATACTTTCCAAGGAGTCACCTTGGAAAGCAAAATGCAAGGTAATGTAAGTCTCATAGTTAACTGTACGGAAGTTAAATGAAGATCGTGACCACTGTTGTGCCATCTACACTGTTACCACTGATTAGTTCGATTTCACCGTTGGCTTTTCTACTGCATGTTTTGTTTTGTCTATTGAACCGTTGTAGCCTTTCATTTGTTGTCTACAGTCCATCACCAGTGGCCCAGCAAAGTACCTCTGTGAATTCATTGTACTGTTGGGACAAAAGTATACTGGGGTGCATATGTACAAGGTCAAACGTCGGTGTCATCGATCTAGTGCAAGGCAGTTATTTTGTGTTGTACAAACTGGTTTTTTTCATTATACTTCTGGTACCCGAAACTGCTCATCGTTGGTAATCAATTTGTAGAGCATGTCCTATTTATTTCATGTTTTCCTTAAAGTTTGAGTTGGGTCACCGCATTATCAGTCTATGTTAACTATACAACTTAGGTGATAGGGGTAATTCTCACCTTCCTTATCACCATGCTGCCAAGCTATCGCGAGTTTTGGCAAAGAAATAGACTAAATGACTACTGTCTGCTCTGTGACACTCACAGCAGAAACAGTTCGGCTAGCTGGTCTCATGAGTTGCAGTAGCACTTAAACACTAATGCTCTGAACCATGATGGAACTGACTAGAGGGTTAACATTTAATGTTGGTTGTCCAAAGTGGTGACTTCTTGACAGAACCGGCAATCAGTCTGATATGCATACAGTTCATAACAAAGTCCGTGAGTAATACTTTAACTTTGGGGCAATCTATCCACTCTGTTGGCAGTGCGTGCGGCACTGGTGCATCAAATTATCCACTGTAAGTTTTAAGGTGCTATATTTTGGACGTCACACTTGGCGAAGAACCTATCTGTTAGACGCATTCCCAAAAGTACGCTCAAGCCGTTCAGCCGGTTTGACTAGTGATGCTGTTAGACAGGCTGATTTGGATACGTTTCATTGATCTGTAGACAGAAATGTATGAGGTAGTAAGGTCTCGTTGAAGTCCGGCTTAGTAATTTATCACAAATGACGTTAATATCAAGATGACCTACGTAGGTCTGAACTGATTTGAGCAATATACCAAATTATCAGTCGTATGTGTTTACCTTGTCCCCATACTTACAAACATCATGAAATACTTTAGCTCAACTACTGATTACATCCCGTCAAATTATTTCAAAATTATTTCTGAAAGGTGCAAATTAATCATACCTTTGCAAGCCTTCATCTACTTAACCAGTTGGATGAACGAAAGAATAACCACAACCACTCGAAAATTAATGTTGACGTTGGTCGAACGCAAGAGTAATTCGGGGTTTTGTTACTATTGAACACATCACTTAACATGAGGGATATTTAACTACTCCTGCAACAAACCAGGTCAACCGCAGTCAGAGGTCATCGATAACTAACCTGATGAAAGGAACAAAGCGTATATTTTTGGATGACATGGTGTACCGTGATTTCTTTGAAGCTGGACGTGAGAACTGCCAGCTTGCGCAGTTACTCTGTGAATCCAACAGGTCACGCTCAAGAGTTGTCTTGTTTAAAAAATGTGAAATGGATTTTCCGAAATATTCACCCGGAACTAAGAGAACTCTTATGTATGAAGCTCGAAGTTTATTGGACTAGTTGTTGGAATGTTGTATAAAAGTCGTGTATCATGAGAAAGGTGGAGGGTTGAAGTATTCTACAAATGAACAGTTAGAACAAAGTCATTCTTGAGTGAAATATTGGAATAGGCTTCAGGTAACGGTCAGTCAGAAATGACGCTTAATACCCTACGCATTGTCCGTTCACATCTCTCACACCATGATCATCATATGGTTCGGATGAGTTATTACGAGCGTTGCTAAATTAGAACATGAATAAGTTGTTTCGGTTCACCGTTAAACAACTACTGTGCCATTTACTTTCTTAGTAAGTCTCAGGCTCAACATTTCAGAAGATATTTAAAGAACATTGCCCAGTTTATTAGTTCGCTGTCTGACTTAATTCGTATCGCTACGGACGCGCCCTGTCCAAGATAAACAGGGACTGAGAACAACCGATGATGATTGCAAGTGGTTGATTATGAGGTCATCAACAGTCCGACTAAAGCTTAATGCTATTGTTACAGCATATCTGCATGCTCTAAAGGAAGATTCTGAAGCAGCTAGTTGCTTGCTTATGGATGACCTTTTACTGGTCAGCCGGACTAATGTTGAATTACAGTAGACAAAGCAAATCAGCAATTAGCAGAACTGAAAGCGAAAATAAAGGGGAAGCTTCATAGAAACGTACTCTGCTATTGTGGAAGAACAAGATGCCAGTGAAGGCGAAGAAACGATATCACTAAAGCAAGCCTTACTGCTTGTTTCTTTCTCCCGGCCTTGATGAACGTGTTGGCATTCACGTCACAGATGGGATAAATACCGTTAAAGTGATGTGATTAACTGTCATCTGCTGGGCGTCATCAAATGTTTGAAACGCTGAGGCACAGAATATGTTTGCCTGGATGGAAAACTGACGTGATCATCTGCGTACTAGCATGCTAACAATATCAGCTTATAAGTGGAAAGTAACAGTTCAGCAACAGTTCGTACTACTAGTTCACTTGATCGCAAATCGTTAACGAGATTTAGAAGTAATGGTAAAGTTGATGGACCAAACACTACACTTTCCTCTGGGTGGGACACTGCGTACAGTGGATCAAAGTAGTGGTCAAGCTTGATCAATATTCAGCCATTATGTTCGAGCCGTGATGGAACATACCCAAGCAGATCACGGAATTTCATGATCGGTCAACTATCCTGCTTTGAAACGTAAAAATTCTGAAAATATCTGAGGAGATGACTGGGCAGAAACGTTTGCATTACACCTTACTACTCTTGGCCAGTTGACATGACCAAAAGACACAACCACACAAAGATTGGTTGTTATCAAAGCAAAGTGTTGATTTGAGGTCTTATCGTCGAGTATACCAATCCATCGCTCCTCATCATATGTAACGCCTAAGGAACAGCACTTCACGTTAATATATGCGCAGATATGAGGACAATCAGTCGACTAAGACAGTGAACTGTTGGGAGAATAACGAACGACTCTGTGTGAATTAACATATTCAATGAGGTTGGTCAGTCAAATCTTGACAAGCAGCAAGAGGACGCAAAGCGGTAACCAAAACGGAAGCTATCTGGTCAGTATGGTTTGTTTGGACTTCATTGGAAAGTGAAGTATAAGTATGTGCGGAGAGGTAACGCGACCGACAGGAAATTCACAGCTAGACTGAATTGCTATTTGGAGGTGACAAACTAGCAGCCCCGGCATCAGGTTTGCAAAGTCGGCTTGGCACAAAGTAATATGAGCGAATAAAAGAAAAAATGCATCATGTTCAGCAGCAAGAGCAACACCGGCACGCAAATAATTCACAGAACAAACACAACCTGTGCTACTTTGCTCTAGTTGAAAAAAAGACGTTGAAAGGAGATGAGTGTGATGATACTAGAAGATTAAACTAAGTTACTTACGAGCATCTGAAACAGAAAATATCGGCAGCAGAGACACAAATGAAAATTTCCTCAAAATGACGTTTTGTGCTTACGAGAATCTAGCTGGTAAATTGCTTGCATCTAGACAGGTATATTTTATAAATAAATTACTTCAGTTGTTTACTTTTACGACCATCCTTTAGGTGCATTTATGGACCTAGCCCACAAGCCCAGATTCGTTGTCAGCTTTCGTTTATCATGTGACATTCATCTGTACAAAGTCGATCTCACTTATTCGACTTAAAAGCAAACGGAAACGTTTTTTGACTGTAACTGATTCTGCCAATCAATCCTGACTTCCGGTTGTGATTGACCCAGAAAAAACAGTCACGACTTGAACACAAACAATTTCCAACAGTTTTTAGGGGTGCACATTTTCGTGGAAAATAAGTTTTCTAGTTTGGATGTGCGTGATTTTATTGATGACCCCCATACCAAAGTTAGAAATTTATTCAGACAAGTTAAACTAGTAAAACTTTTGGCGTATTTGAAGCATACCAGGAGTGGGTGATAATGCGAATCCATATGTAATGGGTCATAAGTCAAGTGTTTAGTAACATAGACCTACACTTTGTTAGAGTTACTAATAACAGCAAACTGGAGGGGCGTGAAAACAAGACTAGAGATAAATCTACACAATCTTGCAGGTCGCTTACTTTCTGAGAGGATAAAAATGGCTCCAATCATGATGCATATACTTTAGTCTGTTGAACAACTCAGTCCATCCGGCCAGAAATTGGTCAGTCAAACAAAGTCAACCAAATATTCCTATCTAAATACAGTAAACTCTCATTTCCTGAAATATTTTTCAGATCAATTAAACGGCTTGTCTGAACACTGATCATTACCCTCCACATTCAGTTTCCTATTGTGGTAGTTGTGCTATCTACTTTCGTAGTTCTAATGTTTGAGTTATGGTGACTTCTGTCTGATATAAACCTGTACAGCGGTGGTTGACTCAACAACCTTATTGGTTATTCCACAACGCGCTTCAACTGGCATTATGCAAAAAGGCAGTTGTTCTTTTCTTTTCCGTTGGGACCGGTGATACTGAATCGTACAATCTACATAGCTGCGGTTTTTTTTAATGTTCTTAGGTAACTCTTCTTCTTCTTCAGTGTTACAATCGCTTCATTTTGTGCCGAAGTCTGGTTGCTAATGTATGCAACTAGCTGTAATAGCGAGTGGATATTTGAGTTTGCTATGCCCATATAAACCTTGTCGTAATGAGCGAATTTCTAGTTGTTGCTATTCAGCGCGTTTGTAACAGGTCGATCTGATAATTCAGAAGCGTCAGTTATTTGTTGCTTGATCCTAGTTGCGATGTCCATCTCATTGGGAATCAAATCTAATTGGGCATTTTCATAATGATTATAGTGAACCTTATTTAATTAGCAGTATCATATCACGTACTTTGCTCCGCTAAATGTTTGACGATCGCTCGAACTAGGTCAGGATTTATTTTTTCAAAGTATTCCACGGGGTTATTTGCCAAAATGAGGAATCACGTAACAAACCCCCATCCAGGAACATACATTCACCATCAAACTTGTTCGAAAATCTTCATTAAAAACATGAGAACAACAAAACAGAAAACCAAACTTGTTTCCTGTGTTTGATAGTCAGACTAGCTTCAAAACACTAGACATAAAAACTACAAAGTGAGAGTGGCAAAATGGGACAATAGAGGGTGATAATTGTGCTGTTGCTAGCAGTTACGCAATGTTTGTCCCAACTTGTATGTGACTGGGTGTGTGTATCCTCTCGAACTTACTCTTGACGCAGAAATCAGTGTTGCACAATGAGGTAGTAGCGAGCATGGCAACCGTCAGCACTCGGAGCTTCACGAATTTTAATCGAATTGCTGACTAGAGTTGACAGAATGAACAATAAACACACCTGAAAAATTTTCATCGCACTGCTTTTCAACCACGCCGGGTGATGTTCGTGTACTGTAGTAGACGGCCGCATTTTAGTTTTGACGTGATAACAGGGTTTGAGCGAGAGATCACGCACAATTAGACTGCATTGAATAGGCTTGACCAACGGTTTGTGCTACAGTGTGATATGTTCGGCCACATGATCACTTGCGAAATGGAAGTTATTAAATGCGTATGTTCTACGCTTCTGATGAACTCTACCCAGTAATTTGACCTAAATTTGTGGGATTCCGAGTGTTGACCGTTGCCAGCACCATAAGTGTCCCATTGCTTAACACTGATTCCTACACTCAGAAGACGTTCCTGGGGACATTTATCTTTCATCTAATACCGTTCACATCAACTTTCATGGGACAGATCAGTAAAGGTGACAATATTGGAATAGCCTAAGTCAACTCTAACTGGTAGTCATCTCGACTGTTCAGCGGATTTCGCTAGTGAAATAGTGACGGATACCAAAATGTCGCATCAAGCTCTGCTAGCTAAGAGTATGACAGTCACAGACTGTCTGAACTGTAGATACGGCAATGAATTAACAGACCCTTTTAAAGTTCTGTGAATATTATCATTATTGTAATTTTGTGAATCAAGCAGACTTAGTTAATGTATTTCAAGTTGCTGAGGGTAAGAGGTTGTGAAAAGTTGGATGATCGCCTCTTAGGGACGACGCCTATGACTGACTTGGTTCAACAAAAAGGCGACCAACGTATTAGGTATGAATTTGTTCTGAAATAGGCCATTTTTTCCTTTCTCACATGCAAATATCGAGTTGACTCGCATTTGGTGTACAGCGGATGAATAGAGTGATAGTTACCTGTAGGAGCGAATGAGAAATGACAGCTTGATGAATGACTGAAATTCATCATTGTTCACGCGGAATGTCGGCACCATGTGGCAAATAGCAACCGGCCAACTGGTCAGCTGTGTGAGACAGAGCGCATCGTCGTACATTGCCGCCAGATTTATGACCCGTGAGGCTAACTAGCGTAGCTAGCTAGAGACGATGGGTTACTTTGATATAGGAGCCACTTTTGATGGAACCTGTCGGCAAGCCTCGTTGTGCTATAGTCATTTGTGTGAACATTGTTTACTTCGCTGTCTTCAACCATTGCCGACTGGGGAAAAAGGGTAATAGGTAAATGTTGTCATTCATGAGGAAACTTAACGACGGATCTTGTAAACAATCAGACAACCTATCACCTACGTGATGGAGATTAGTGAGACAGATTCTGCTGATGTATACAGCTGTTCCCGTGAGAAACTTAAGTGTTATAACCTAATTCACTGTAACTTAGCCACTAACACTGAAATTTTTTATGGCAACTTAATTTATGATCTTAAGTGGTGATGCGTATTGAGGATTGGTGATCACAATGACTTATTCACTACTACTTAGTATTCAGGCATCAGCATGTATTTCGGTACGGAAGTAAGGGGGGGATTACAAGGAGCAACATTGGAGTGTGCCGCTGCCATAAGTGATATTTTCCACGAATGAGCTTACCATTGACAACTATCGCAACCGTGACGTCCTTGGATCAGTGTTATATGCAAATGGACGGTTTTGTTTGTTGTGGTATTGAAGTATACACCCCATATGTTAACTTCCCTAGTAACCAATCCTTAAATCTCCCGTGTTTTTGCCTCACGACATTTCGGCTGGGTGACTGAACACATACCATGTCAGGTTGTCCATTATGTGGTCTTTGGGTTATAGATTTACATAGAAGAAAGATGGAGAAAGTATGCGTTTCTGGGTAGGAAGTTAAAGTCAGACCCCACACTGGTAACTTGCACATGTATGGGGCGTGTAGTGTAGTACATAAAAACATTTATGGAACAAACACAACAAACCAGAGGAAGCTGAAACCAATTAGAACTGGAAGGTAGTTCGATTCTTCAGTAGATGTCTTTCAGTAAACATTGATGAAACAAAACGGATAGGTGATATGAGCCCAGTAGACAGTTTGCATTGGGAACTGGTTAGCTGGTATATTCTGAGGCACCGGCTGACACATTTTTATATTTAGTCAACTACTCTAAGTGTTTACACTTATCTCGACCAGCCATGATACTGGAATGTGGGTATTTGTCGATAATTTATCCTCAGTCGCACTGTTCTGTTAGCACATAAGTTACCAGATCTTTATGCTGCACACTTAAGGCAGTTTGTCTTATCCGCATTTAGCCTAGGTTATTTAAAACGGGAGTGCACTGCAGTGGTCCGCCACCTAACTCTGACACTATCTGCCAAGGCTTGGAGACTGTGACCGAACGAGTATGCTGAGTGTTTCAATCTTGAATTCAGGTGTAACCGCATCCCTCGGCCCTACTCGTCCTAGCATTCAGGACAGAGCTTTCCCGATTGACCTGGCCGTTCCGACGATGACGTGGACAATCGAAGCTTTTGCCAGTCTGAGCGGATCGCTTGTCTACAAGCAGACAGACAACCGATGTGCAAGAGATGTTGTCCCTGCACGTTCTACATCGTAAGAACATACCCATGCGTTCAGCGCTCTGAGCGCACATGTTAACGTGCTCTCTTTTCACAATGGTAACTGGATACATGTGGACTAGCTTCGTTTCTCACTACACTCTGTGTGTCCGCGTCCTCCGACTTCGCAGAAGCTAACCAGTCTGTGTGTGTGATTGAATTGATTTATGGTTAAAATTCAGACCCCCTTGAGATATGTTAAATTGGTATCATGACAAGCCAAAGTGATATCGAGAGATCTTAGAATGGGAAAGTTAGATATAACGTTACCCTTACTAATACCAGCAATTTTACCTCCTTAAAGGTGCTTAACGAAATTCTCAGATGTTTAGTTCAATGAAAATATACATATTCCTCGCAGGGCTAAACGCTTGCAACATAAAAACACCGTCCGGACCATACCTCTGTTTAAACTTACATAAATATACATGATTCGAATGCTGAACGCCGGATGACCACTTTGAAATTTGGCACTTGTACATACATGCATTTTGTACAGTCTGGGTCTGTCGCGCGGGTTACTAGTTATGCCTTCATCCTGCAACAGTCAGCTGAATAAGAAAATGACCGAACAGTGTGTCCTTCTGATCACTGGAGCTATAGTCCGCAGGCTGTTTGATACAACTGATAAGTAGTGAAAGTGTTGGTCGCGATAAATGGGTGAACCAAAGCTGATAGGAGCGCTCACTTACAGATTGAAGCTACAACCATTATTTCGAAAGGAAGCATTAAACGCACTTCATACTAGAAAGTGTTTGTCAGTTTTGTACTTCATTGACACGGCCGTTATTTGAGTATTGGGCCCCTATCACCGAATCGACTGCTACACAATTCACGAAACGTTATACACTCTCGAGTTATCGTAGCTAAACCATCAGCATCGTTTGGTTACAAATATTTCCTAGGTTACTGATGAGTGGTCGGGGATTTGGCTAATTTCAAGTTGAACATCACTCACAATTGATCGCAGCTGTCGCATTCCCATAGACTTTTCAGTCGACCCCTTACGAAAAAAGCACTATATTGGAGTTTCATTCTCGCTGGAGTTCGTCAGTAGTGCATATCCTTGCCACTGCCGGGACAATGCCTCTTTCATGCTGGTTTCTCTTTTAAGCAGTAGGATTTCTCCATTGTATTTTCAGGCTATGGAAGCGGTTTATGGTTGGTCTAGTGGACCCATTTTTTTCGGCCTTTTTGATTGCGACTGCACGCATTGGCTGCTGTGATAGGACGATGTCCGAGGGAACCCAGAGGGGTCAGGGGGCACAAACCAATGAATATCATCAATCATCCTATGACCTACAACACAGGTGCAGTCAGGTGGCTTCGTGACATGTTTTAGTGTGTCCCAATAAGCCATGGGTGACAGACGCAAACACAGCCGAATCAGTCCCGATACGCGCAGACGCATTACTGAAGCTTTCAAAAGAGGCGATGATTGGCACATCGTAGCTCGCCTAAATGGAATCAATTGCAAGACCGCGTATAAGTGGCTCCATGTCGATTGCATCAGTTACGAGGCGCAACCCCGGAGAGGACACAGAAGTACAATTTTGACTGATTTGGAAGTCGACATGATACTGGAATGGATCTCCATGAACTCGACAGTGACTCTCGTATTGTTAAAAATGCGGGCAAAACCAGAGTTTGCAAAAGAAATATCAACAACCACTGTCAGTCGATATTTGAATAGGCGGTTCATCATTGTAAAGAAGCTGTGTCAAATTCCCGTCAGCATGAACATCAATGAGAAACGGGCGGTACGACGGCATTTTGTTTATCGATTGTTAGAATGTTATGCAAGCTCCAAGACTCTTTGCTGGATTGATGAGACAAACTTCAACTTGTTTTGTACAAGGTCGATGGGACGTCCTTTGAAGGGAACGAAGGCAGGCATTTCTGTCACCAACAGCAGAGGCTGAAACTTATATTTGATCGGAGCAATGACAGCAAGTTCTATTATGACCTACACAGTGTGAAGAGGTGCCTACAACAGTACTGACTGTAGACAATGGTTCCGTGCTCTGATGGATAAACTGAGGATCGGCGCAGTTATGTCAACGATCGTGATGATTTGTGATAATGCCCCTTACCATACTGATTTGGAATGCATCTTTTCGGAAGATGCTTATCAAACAGGGCAGCCGTTGCGATTATTACCGTATTCAGCTATGCTGAATCCCACTGAGAACGTCTGGAGCATAGTGAAGGCGAAGATGAAGCAGCAGTTGCGGATCCATTACGATGCATTAATAGGTGGTGATCCTGATCAAGTACTGAACCAGCAAGAATGGTGCATGCGTATTCTGGAACAAGTAGTTCATTCAGCTATGAAGGACGCTATGGGGGAACAGTATGTTCACTTTGTTCGCCACACTAAACGTTTCTGTGTGCAAGCGATAGACGACAAAGATATGGGGATGCTGTCGTAAATGTCAAGTCTATCTGTGACTGAATAAAGCCCTATTCAGGGCTAACACGATATGATTGACTTTCTTATTCACGCATACAAAAGGTTATGTTGGGTGGGAGATGCTAATTTTTTAACTAGCTTCGTCGTCACTTTATCGGGATAGTATGTTCTGGTCATGTCTAAAGTTCTAATGGATAGAGGTACTAATCACTGGTGGCTGTGTAATAGTCATAATGGATGGACGTAGCCGAACAATATATTTCGTTCGTGCACCTTCATAAACACTGCAGCCAGTCACAGTGTATCCGAACAAGTCGCGGAACGAGCTTGACTTCTCCGGTATTCTTCTTGAATATTGATCAGTTTTTAGTTTGAGACGTTCTATGATTAATTGCGTATGGATTCAAACATACAACCATGATGTCGAGATATTATGTATGTGGAAACTGATTAAATTCTGGCTGTGACTTGCAAGTGGGAGGTGTTTAAAATTTGGCGAAGATAATCGCTTGCGATTAGTGGTGACAACGTAGCATGTGTCGAACGAAGCGGTATCACCAAAACAAACGAATTAAGTACAGTGAAAATGAATGGTTTCTTACAAGTGTAGAAGTTCATTCTGATTACGAAGTGGAACGGTAAATTCCATGCAAGGTAAATGCCTCTCAAGCACAGCGGCATATACTGCGCAACATTTGTCGAGGAAATCTCCAATTTCCTGAAAATCCTGTCTCGTAAAAAGCCTAACAAGATGCAGTTGTACTTGACCTTCAAACTTGGCATGGTCATTCATTGGTTTGTGCTCCCTGACCCCTCTGGGTTAGACTCTATACTCCGATTGGACCACATGACGGCCTTCACAACTCAAGTGTTCCCTCGGACATCGTCCTATCACAGCAGCCAATGCGTGCAGTCGCAATCAAAAAGGCCGAAAAAAATGGGTCCACTAGACCAACCATAAACCGCTTCCATAGCCTGAAAATACAATGGAGAAATCCTACTGCTTAAAAGAGAAACCAGCATGAAAGAGGCATTGTCCCGGCAGTGGCAAGGATATGCACTACTGACGAACTCCAGCGAGAATGAAACTCCAATATAGTGCTTTTTTCGTAAGGGGTCGACTGAAAAGTCTATGGGAATGCGACAGCTGCGATCAATTGTGAGTGATGTTCAACTTGAAATATCCTAACTTAACGACTTCCCATGAGGTGATACATGGTAGATGTCTTCTGAGCTCTAATTGATTAGACTACGATCGGACTTCCTAATTGAGTTGGAATAACATATTTATCTGTGGGGTGAGGAGAATAATGATTACTGGTAATTGTTACGTCCAGTGTTCATCCAAGTCTTCGCACCAGAAAAGATTTTTCGACAATATTCCTGGCAAGATAAACAAATCATCATAATTTTCATCTTGTTACAACTTATCTGTAGACCATATTACTTCAAATCAATAGTTAAAAACCCTGGCCTTGCTAAAGGTACCACAGTAAGGAATCCTTACTTTTGAGCCGTATACTTTGTATAATTACCCCTATTATTTAGTCCAATTTACTCATTGTCATGAGTGTTAATCTAATCCTTCCGTCTTCTTACATATTTCCTAGTATGCGTGTTCAACTGTCGGTAGATGTTTCCCTATTATCTTCTACCCAGATTTTGTGACTACCTCGATTGAACAGACAGGAGTATCATCATCGTTAATCTTTCATTCTACCACCTCTTGCTCATTTGTTTCTGAAAGTGACGGACTGAACGTTTCGTTGCCGGCTGATCATTTTTACAACCGTTCTTGTAGTTAGTGTCACTGTCTTGTGTCCTTCATTGATTCGCTTTGTGAGAATCATGCTTTGATGCTGGTAGAACGCCTGTCACATTTGGACATGCTGTTAATGTCGCTGGTTTGGATCCAGCCGAAGCCTTGCATTTTCGTAATTGGGTTCAAGCCAAATCATCATATTTGCCAAACTGCTCATCAATAATACAATTTCTACGCCCAATAGTGGCTTTAATGGATTTCATCGTGGACTTTGAGAAATCTTGTCGGAACAGGCGGTCCCCTGAATCGGTTAGTCGACTCTGTATGAAATATTGGGACGGGTGGGTAACGGAGTGCAAATGTGATATTTCCCAGCCCCTGGAGTGGCTTCATAGCTCAGCTGGTAGAACGGTTGCCGCGTTTTGGCATGCAGTTTCCGTCACTAGTCCGAGTCCATCCAAAACCCTAATTTTTTTACAAATGGGTTTCATCTATCTTTAAGTATAATTGGGTTCTGGATGGCTGGGATGTAACAATGTTATCTCGTCAATTACTTGATTACGGGGTTGTCCTCTGTCGCCACGACTCTATTTGTCTAGTCTTCTCAGTTCGCCATTACCAAACTCAATTGCTTCCCAGTGTGTTAGCCACTGATAGTTGCTTAGAGGATGAAGACGCAACAAAAGGTTAGTCCTACAGTGGTATTTAATATTTATCCAATGCTCCCGCAAGGTTTTACCTTGATATCTTCGATACATTAATTTGACCCACCAGTCGTCGTCTTTATCACGGAAGCTAAATAAAAAAGACTTTGCAGTCTGCACAGACACACCGACAGAACACGCATTTCACCTACTTGGAGTACACAAACGTGTCAGTTAGGCGACAAGAAAAGTACTAGGCTCAAATTGCGCGCCCCTTGTTGAATTCCATACCAAACGACAATCCTCTTGTTGGAATCCGTATTTTCTGAACAACCTAGTCTTATCGCTTATGTTGTTACCGCATACCTTGTTGCCACAATGTATTATTAAAAGGTTTCCGAAGGATATTATGATCACATGTGCTATCCGATAACTGACTAACCAGTAATGTTCAGTTCAACCCACAAACTGCTAAATGTCATTTCTTAATTGGCAACTCCAACTGCGCATATTCATGGCAGTCTACCTAGTTTTTCCAAAAGGTGACATCCCTTAACTTCAAACATTTTAACACTGTGTTTTCCGAAACAAAGTCACTCCAGTTATTTTCTTTACAACGACGAAACTGTCAAGTGATAATAATGTATAAATGACGTCTTTAGCACTTATGTGTAGAAACAGCGACTTCTGATTTCGTTGAAACGCCCTCCTTTACATTTGTGAAGTTCATTGCTTGTTCACTTACATTTAGAAGGTTAGCGTACATTAAAGACAGTTACATGGGAGTCACTCACGGTAGGTACCGCAGTCACGGGGCTACTGACGTGTCTTCTACCTACAGTTGAGACTAAAATGATTCAGCGTGAGTAAGTGAACAAAACAAATGGGATTCTATCCTCGTTATCTGTCAGTTCCGTTTAAATTGGTCTAGGGATTCTTGAATGTAACTTTAACTCATTATAGGCGGGAAACTACTATGTAATTATTCAACCCTGAGCCCATCTCAGAAAGAACAAACTATCTTATGAACACTTCTCCCACTCATCTGACTTAATGTTTGGCCTCAGCAACCTTTCACACTAACTTGCGTACACTCGGACGTTATATTCTCCAGAGAGTAAGCCGTTCCAGTCCAACCCTATTACACTTCAGAATCTCGCGGGAGATTGCTGAAACTGTGTATTGAACATCATTCAGGCTTGCCCACAGCTTATCAGCTGGTTATTCTAAAGCCGAATGCTTGTCTCGTATTTATGTTTGAATCGCGTAAGCCACGTGGCTCCTCACGATTACAGGGATCCCATCTTATGTTCCGCAATTAACTTACTTCGCTCACGTCATCCGCTTAACTGTCTCCTCGCCAAACGTTGCAAAATAATCGTATCCGAACATACAAGTACGACTGTTTGTGATTAGCTTCCAGGTTACTGGTTAGAACATGACCATTTACCCGTTAATTTCCAGCAGATAATTTTGTTCATTCTTCTTTTGCTGCAAATTGTTTGACACCCACAAAAAAAGTAGTCCGAATCAATTTACTCAAGCTAACCCTCAAGCAAAACTATGGTAATTTAATCTAGATATCCTTAATATTTTATGTTATACATACGAATAGTTTGGGAATGTAATCTACATTATAAATCCTAACACAAAATGAACATGGTAGTTAGTAATTGTATTGCCAACGTAAACAAATGATTAAGCAGCTGGTAGTCTTGGCGAGGAAGTCTAATTAACGTGGGTAAGCATATCAAATTTGGTGGGTTGCCTTGGTAGCATCCATTTTGTCGTTTGTGCTAGTCGGCAGTCAAGTTAGGAACAGAAGTTTGAGTCCTAAACAGAAATGATAGTATGCCTCCCACGACAAAATCAGAATGGTAGTAATTGTTTATCATAGAGGAATTGACGACTCCCAATATATTGCAGTTTGTTAGAATGAACTGGCATTCTTGAATTTAAACCGAAATACGATGATCAATATTATAACGCCAGTGAGTTTATACTGTCATCTAGTGGAACCAAAACAAGATAATGGCAAAAGTTAAGTCCGAAGTATAAGTAACGCAGACAACATAGTTTCTGCTACCTGTGCTAGGCTTTCCACGAAATATACCAATTTGGAAACAGCATAAAAGTATTCCGTATTAATGAGTTCCTCCCAAACGTGTTCTAATCCATATGCCGAAAAATCCGGCCAAACAAACTGATTGCCCATGCCTAGTTTTTCTGAAGCACAAAAAGACATGTGCGGAACATGCACAGGTAACAGTGATATGATTTGCCGTTCTAGTTCAAAGACCTTGTCACATTTGGGACATTGAAAAGTTCATCTTGTGATTAGGCCGAACGGTTTAAGGGCTAATTGTTCAAACAAACAGGATTGTTAGAAAGACTTAAATACAATGTTTGAGATGAGTAAGGTTAGAGTGGTTTTCGGACTGGATTGAAAAAGTGCGTGTTACTTGGCTATGTAAGATTATTTTACGATTCGACGGAATCTAGAATTTGGACTGATGTCACTTTCCTTGCCGAAATTAGAATGCTGCTGAAATTATGTTGGCAGGTGTCGTGGGTAACATTGGTTTCCCAGTTGTATAATGAACGCCGGTTATTATAGTATCGTTGGCAAACGATGATCTAATTTCTTTTGAAAGATTTTTACTAATGCGTGCAGCTTCTTTGTTGTTCGATCCGAATGTTTCTAATCTTGAGCATTAAAGTAAAACGGCCCCACAAGATCGTAGACGCATTATGCTCCTTCTCTCTACGCTTGTCAATGCAATGAGGTCACACATATTGGCGCATTGCATTTTATGTTCACCCATCACTTGTCTATCTTTGAGCAGGAAGCATACATTTTTGAAAATCTGTTCAAGTGGGTGAATATATCTGAAGGATGTAGACTTGCTGACAGTCGGTACCTAAATTTCTAATTTGTGTTTGGATTCACAGCTAGGTGAGCCAGCACATTGCAGGTTTCCTCTCATAAGTGTTCTTACTTAGTGGTGACGGGTTTATCGTTCTCTCCCGCTTTACAGATGGCTCATTCAGTTCGCGGGACGGGCTCGTATGCAATGTGTTTCAGTGAGAATTCAGCTATGTCGAAAGTTCGTTTAGTTCCCACCAATCAGCTGAACCCTCAAAATACGTCGCGCCTGTTTCAAATCGCGTTACAGGCTACCGTAGCCAACACGGATCCTTCTCGAACCGGAGTAGATGGAACGGAACAGGAACATAAAAGACAGTCATCGACTCACAACAGCCAGTATCGATCAGTACACTTAACACCGCAACAATGGCAATTACTGACGGACTATCACGAGCATGAGTTATTCATTAGAACACGAAGTTGGGGTTTTTGTCTAGCCATTTTTGGCATCGGTATAACTTTATTTGGCTTAGGAAGTCCCGCATGGAAATGGATTGGAGATGGTAAGTTTGGTTCTGTTAATGGCAACAAACCGCGTTTCTTTACCCAACTAGCTTATTAATATCATATAACTGAGTAATCAGGTTGAAAGTATCGCGTTGAATCTCGCAACTGATTCAAATTCTTCTGAAGGCAGCAACTTACCGAACTGTGTGCTGTCTAAATAGTGGGTAGCGATAAAAATAAGGGAAGTGGTGGTCGATTCATGATCCTGTACGAGTAAACGGGAATGTATATGCGTTCCCGTTTATGTCTATACTGGCTACTAAACTTTTGTTGGACGGTTCATGATGAAAATGATCATAAATTTGAGTAAGACATTGAATGTGAAGCCAAACATCAAATAGTATTTAAACGTGATGAAGTAGCATATACACTTTAACACTCGTAATGAGTTAGTAAGAGAAACGCTCGGAAACATAGAAACAAGTGAACTTGTCTAGTTACCTTTGAAGGTACGTTAAGGAAGTGATCAGGAGTGCTCTGAGGTAATTAACTTTGACTGATGTTCAATTTATATTTAACATACGTGCTAGTCGAGTGCAGTTCTGACAGTCTGAATTGAGTAATCTGCGATCATATAGTTGGGTAGTGTGTTTCAAAGTGAATAGACTTCTGCTGAGAAGAATGTCAGCTTGCACAAAAGTTGAAGTTCAGGCTGACGCGGTCGATAATGGCCAACGTTGTTGTCTAGTAGATGACCAGGAGTACGAAAATTTGTGAAAGTTAGTATTACACAAAACGTCTCATGCCTGCAGTTCGTTAAGATTTATTCCGTTCCTTCCAGCCTTCTTATATAAGTGTCCAACTTGAATTTCCCAAATCGCTTAATGCTCCACCCTCGGTTCTTCTCATTAGAGGCCAATTTTCCTCCCAGATAGTAACAAGGAGCTTGTACGTTTATCGAAATTTGTGGACACGCAGTGTAGCTGTGTATGGCGAAGAAAGTCTCGAGTGGAAACCGTCCACAGATTTGTCCTAAGAGCAACAACGAAGTTTGTGTTGTTTGCCATAGCTGCACTGATCTAACTCGTCTGCTACTGGTATTCCTGCGTACACATATCCTAGGGTTACAACTGTGCAGATGACAGTCAGTAAAGCGTCGATGATTGATGTACATGATTTTGCTCTTAGTGGAACTAAATTATACGTGGGTGTCTGTGGACTGCTGATGTTACCTTAACCCATTACGTCTGTTGAATTTTTTGTTTCTTCGTGTACGTAAAGTCGGTTTACAATTGTAAAATGTACAAATGATTGAAAAGTGTTTAAGGAGCCCCTAACTGTTGAAATTTGTCAAGGTAGGAATTTTTACGTTGACTGAATGATTATTGACGCGTCAGCACCAAGTTTGCAATAAAATGAAACGTTTTTTGTATCGAACGGTTAGGCATTGTAGTAAGAAACCACCAACCAAACAGGCAATTACGGTGAGAATAAAGAAGGTTTATATGGAATTGTCTTTAAACGTGATTATTGCGTGCATCAAACGACTCAAAGGTTAGTGAATTCAATTAAAATGAAATTTAATGCATCGGAACTCTTTATATTAGGTCGTACCCAGTAGCTACCTGTCCCTTCAATCAAATGAGATTAGCTTGTCGGTGCCATCACATATTACACCTAACAGTTTGTATATAATTGCAAACGAGTTAAGTTGGCAGAACCGAGAGGTGCTTGATCTCTAAGATGAAGGAACGTTTGCCTAAGTGAGTGCAGAGCTCTGTAGTACCGAAGAACGGCGATTTCGTCGTATCACGTAAGAAGCGATCGTCCGCACCCGCTAGATACGTCCTGACCACCGTTCACGTCATCGACCCAGGTTGCGCAATCAAAACCCTATTACGTCATTCCCACTCGAGATTCTTGCGGTTTTTTGAGGGTGTCGCCATCAGTCGACTGGAGCAAACCCTGTGCACTCAGAAAAGCCGCTCATGAGCTTGAGACTTCTCTGGACTTAATGACCCTTCCTAACCTACGGGTTGACTATCCATCCGATCCTCTTGAATGTTCTATACTAATAACTCTCGGGGAAGTCGCCAGTTCCTCGAAGAAGTTTTGTGACAAGAAGACTAACAAATTACAGTTGTGAGTGACTTTCACCGTTGCCATGATCATGTACTTCTCCGATCTTCACAAACGTTCACAGCCATCTTGACAACTGCTGTTGTCATCCTAACTACACGCATACCCGGTCCATTCTTCTGACCTAGCTTTGTTGCTAGCCACAAACCGTATAAATACGAGCAAGTTGTGACCATGCGGTCTTTGGGCTGAGCGACACAAAGGAGCTCTGTTTGAAAGCCAGTTTTTTCCCTTTGCTCATGCGGTAGCTTCGAGTGGATAAGTTGACTGAGAAGAGACTAACTGAATGCATATACTCTTTAGTCCCTCGTTCACTACCTTTATCCCCTTCCGTTTGCCCACTGGTAAGTCGTAGATCCAGTTACAACAAAAACCGTTCCATATTGCTGTAAATCTGGTATTGACCAGTCAACAAGAAATGATTGCATCTACCACTTTTCGTGTTCTAAAGGTTTTATGCCTACTTTCAAAGGGAACGAACTGTTCTGAATGAGCGTTTTTGTTTAAAAAATCCTCATTACGGAAGCTGCAGCAGTCACTAAACTTTATTTATTTATGCAAAAAGTAGGTAATGCAAAATTCGTTGGCAACCTGAATAATATACTACGAATTAAAACTTGTTTGGTAAACCAGCTGGAGCCATTCTGGGTAAACTACAAAGTTCATTATACTCATGAACACTTATGTAAAGTCATCGCTAGAAGTTGTTTCGTTCTTCATTCAGTATAGTTAGATGGCTTGTCTGCACTAAATGAGCCTAAAGGCAACGATGAGAAGTTAACCAAGTGAAAATGTAAACCAACCAGATTGATATCACTCGTCAGAAGTTAGCCACAAAAATTAGAGGAGTGTTCCACACCAAAAATTGAAGCAAAGAAATAAAATAGCTTAAACATTACTGAATATGGCTGAGAGGCAACAGTTAAGAGAAGGTCATTGTGGACATCAAGAAAAGCAAGGTTTCAGCGAACAGGCTGTTCTTACTGAACTATCAATTTGATTTGCTAAACCCATGTGTAATATATATATAGCGTTTATAAAGTCACTGTTCAAAAGAACAAGCAAGGGAGAAGTTGCTTGGAAGAACGGTTGTTAGGACGTTATTGTAGTAAGATAAGCAGACGAACAGTTCTTCGACAGTCAGGGCTAATCGAGTTTGGTCACTGTGATACGGATAAAATGATTAACAGGCTGGATGACTGTGTTCGGCCACAGAGGTTTCAATATTTCGGCTTACTGTTACTGAACCTACAAGTCAGGGTGGCGTGATCGGTTTGTGACCGCCTTGGATGCGGCATGACCGAATAATCAAACCCAAATGCTCATGTCTATTGTGAGATTGCTAGCACTGTAGTTAACACGCTAGTCTCACAAGCACGAGGGTCAGAGTGCAAACTCCGATCGGGACAAGGATATGCACCGGATAGTCGTTATGTTAGTCTGAAGAAGGAACCGTCCAAAGGACCCATCCGAAACTATTCCTAGTAGTCAGTTCTGATTGTCTTCTCTCTTGGAGCTGGTTCTATAGTAGTTGCATTCTCGGGATTCTTACAAGTTTGAAACAAATTGGTTTTGGTCGAATGAGATCTCCACATGGTTTTGTTGCTAAATCCGATACGTTTGCATCAACAGCTGGACTTGGCACTTGGAAAGTTATCCGCCGGTCTACGTAATCACGTTGAACGAATAGTGAATCCACACCATAGTTGTAGTTTCACGTTGGTCAAGTGTAATCCTGAAGGCAGAAAAGTGAGGAAACTTACCAGAATTAGTCTGCGGATGAAAGGGACCGGAGAGTTTACACACTTCTTAATCTTCTTTAATGCACAGAGTTGGTCAAACCTTCGGCTTGTAAGATGGAATGTACACGGTCGAAGCAATTTGTGGTGAGAAAATTGGAGAGTGAATGGAAGGCAATTGAACATTTTTTCGTTAGAGAAATCTGTATTGGTTAATATACTACAGCGTGGCTTTTGTAATGCCGAAAAACAATGGTCCTGAAGACCCATCACTTTTACTGATCGAGAAGGATACCGCTACACAACTGCGTTTGACATGTTCCTATCAGGGAAACTTCAGTGCTCCAACTATTCATCCAAGAACCTTCTGCCCTCCGTTAGACGACCCCATGGCAGACCGCCAGCATGTAACTGTTACGCACAGTTTATGGTTTCTGTATTGCGATCGAAGTGTTGCTGTCCGAACGAAAAAGCGAGCTGGACAAGGATTTTGGAGGGAGTCGTACGGGAAAGTTATATGTGGGAAATGGAATTTATCCACCAGTCGTTGATCACCTTCCTATTCGTCCAAACGCTTTGAAAACTAAATTTAAAGCGTTTCTGTCCCATTACAATCACAGAGGGTTGTTTTCTGCTCTAATTCAGTTTGATGTCAAAATAGATTGCTGAAGTCTGTGCACTTCCGATTGTTATACTTGATATAATTCGCAGTCGGACTACTGATAGTCTATTCACCGACTAGCATGCCTGTATATTCTCAAATTAGCTTTTCGTTGTTACTCGGAAAACTTCCACAACTATCTCTGCAATAAGCATCTACTGATTATCGTTTTTCATATCTAGCTGAGGATGCAGTTTCAATCTAAGCTAGTCCATATAGTCCAGATGGATCGGTAGTTTGCTTGGTGCCTTGGTCCTGTGGGTGTATCACTGACAACAGGTGTTCAAGTGGAAACTATGCGTCCGTGTGTTGTGCCTGAATGTTTGTCCGTTTATGTGATTCGCCGCCTATTTTTCAGGCTCCACTTAACAGCATTATCTATCGAGAGTAGATGAAACTCATGGAGTTTACCGTACCAAAGTTTTATGAGCATGCCGGATGGCAGTAATTCGTTTGACACTACACGAATTTACGCAAATCAATACACTATTGATATGTTTATAAGTAACATGACTATAGGTGATTCGTTTTTATCTTCCCCCATGAAAATAGCCAGGCGGCCGTACGAAATGGGTCTTTGGGCACTCTGTTTCCCAAACGCGAGCTGCTTATCGCTTGTTTATTATCTACAGGATGAATGGAGTAAGTCCCTCTTTGACCTCTAGGTCGATTATAAATTATTCGTTCACCTAGCCCTTTTAGTTAGTCCTCCTGAGCAGATAAGCAAAATGCGATGGAATTTCGAACGTCCCAGTATAGGAATGTTTGTGGGTAAGATTCGACGACGTGACGTGTGGACCCGTATTCAAGATGTATCATGCACAATGTGTGCGTGGTGATAGTTGTTTCATCAACTGTGAATGACGAGTGGAATGTGTTCAATGCTACGCAAACCCAAAATGGCTAAACCAAAAACGGATACCACCACAAGCATTAGGAAGGTTAAGTAAGGTTTGAAGACTGTGTGAGACCATGTTTTGAACAGAAATGTTATGCGACTGTCAAATTCCAAAATATTAGGCATATTCACCGGGGAAGACGTTTTTTATCCTAGTAAGTTCAGGTTTAGATGCGTCTCCACTGAAAAAACTGCTTCACAATGTTCATGTTCTTCATGAATACCTTAGAATGTAGTTACCCACTATCTTCGGCTAAAACGGACACAAAAAGAGGTTAAGGTAACTTGTTTGTTTCGTTGAAACTTCCTCCTCGGTGACGTTTACTACAGTCAGTTTACTCTGTACTGAGAAACATGTGGGGACGAACCACAAACTTCAGCAAACCTACTCTACTGTCGTAACGACGTTTATTATATTGGTGCTATACAACGCAGTATGCATTGAGGGTAGGTTAATTTCAATTTTTTTAAGCTGTTATGCTCCCTTTCACTCATAGGGTGAAATCGATCAGCCATTTTATGGTTTATCTGCAAATGAGCAGCATAGCCTCAGTCAGGATTGAGAAGGGGTTTTGCAAACACCTTATCCCAGAGACCACCAGCGATGTGGTGGACAGAGGATACGACTTAGCTGGGTCTCATCAGCATTACGCACACCATAGAGTGTGGAATCTGTAACGCTCGTAGATTGTAGTCTAAACATACAACAACATAACATCTAAGGAAACCAATTCACCTACCGTCTTCCAACTCCGGTAACACTGACCGCGTGGTTTGATGGATAAGCGCTTATCCATGGGTCGTGAGATCGATTCTATAGCATGCGTGGTGCTGCTGAAACTGGACTAGGTCAAAACCACGATTTCACTGGTGGTCACTTGAACCAACTGCGTTTGTGTTGGTTTTCTTTCGAAAAGTTGACGCTGACCTGCCGGTCAGTGTTGTTTTAAGCGGACTAAATGTCTGTTCCCTGCATAAGATAACACCGGTCGAAATTTGCAGACGTACAATGAACTGTAATTATCCGACCGTTATATCGACCTGCGCAACAGAATGCAATTACCTCATTTATGTCGAACTTAACGTATTGTGGGAGTGAATCCAACGAAATTTGCTTTAAAAGCGTCTCCTACTGCTTTTCTGTTAAAAGTATAAAAACTTCTAAACATTTTAGCTAAAAATTTTATATAATTAACACATTACTGAAGTAAACCTTGGGACGAAACACCTTGATGTTAGTGATGCAACGTTAATACGCCTCTAGTTTCTTACTGTAGTGGGCAAACAAATATACATGCTTATAAGAAACATACACCAGACTAAAAGGTTATCAAAAATAGCCACAAACAAATATGAGAAACAGTCAATAGAAATCAGCAACTTCTGAGAGGAATTTGAACAAGGGGACCAACAGTCGTTGAGCGCGACTCATGGTTGGGCTACATTTTTTTTCTCATTGTCACGTTCAACTAAAGTAGGATGAGATTAAAAAATTAAACATTATTTTTCTATTTAAGCAGCTGTTTGTTTATTACGAGGTACCGTGTAAGGTTACAGAATCGTTCGCTTTAACCAGGGTTAAAATCCTAACTACACGAATGTTAATCGTTGTCTTTGTTCCTAGAAAGTCGAGATAGACAAAAAATGGAGGCAAATTCACGAAATTTACACTTCTGTCATTCACCAATAGACCACTAATCGTCGTAACATTGATAGGGCTAAACTGAAAAACAGGTAGTTCCAACAGTCCGGATTCAACAACGTAAATTTAACTGTGATTGTTTAGCATATTGCAATAACCGGTTTATCGATTATGTGAATGAGTATGAAAACTTAGGCGGAATCTGTGTGCTGAGGATTCCCCAAGAGGTGACTAGCGGTAGTTGATATTGGCCTTGGTGCAACGGCTTGCAAGTTCAGTAAATGACTCACCCATTGAGAAAACGGATTAAATCGTTTATGTCTACAGTTTAAATCCTCATCCACTTCGCGGTACAGTTACAACGTTCAAAACATGTGTCATTAAATACAAAGGGAGGATAAGAGCGCTTAAATGGTATCTTGATTAATTGTGATGACATCCCCTGTGTTCTTGAATAACACACAAGGGATTTCGTACACGTCGTCTTTAGGTCCAATTTCAAACAAGCTTTCGACAATATGGTTCCGCCCTTGACACATCTGTACAGACAAGTTTCCAATCTGTCCTAAATTATTTGGATGACCTCTGGATGATCAGGTTTCCCAATGTAGAGATAGCTACAACTATATGTAGTTGTGCAAATAATCTGAGACGTGACAACAGGATCTGTCTCAACGACCCAATTGTCTCAATCGTGCGGCTCAGTTGGCTTGGGTAATAACAGACTTCAGACGATATTTAAGTCACTGAACAACTTAAAAAGAGTTATAAGAATATAAAGATTTTGGCACTGCCGGCTTCTCTCATTCCAATTGTTTTAGTGAAAAATGCCTTCCATGAACTACAGAAGTCAGCCATTTTCTCGTAAAATCTGCAAGTATCTAAAATGTCTTATTGAAGTATACCCTCCCTACATACATACGTAAATTACTGCAAGTCATCACAAACTGTACGCAACTTATCTCTGATTGCACCTTTCTTATCTAAAAAAG
This sequence comes from Paragonimus heterotremus, assembly GCA_013368495.1. Classification (NCBI taxonomy): domain Eukaryota; kingdom Metazoa; phylum Platyhelminthes; class Trematoda; order Plagiorchiida; family Troglotrematidae; genus Paragonimus; species Paragonimus heterotremus. The sequence goes on from LUCH01000377.1 coordinate 203,434, forward strand.
GGCTGGCAAACAAATTCAACTAGCATTCGGTGTCTCTCCTGCTTTGCTAAACTAAGTAAAACATATGAACACTGAAACTTTCTAACAGATTGTGGAAGTACAACCGTGTACGGACGCAACGTTTTTCACTGTGTCAAAAAAGAAACACCCGTATTATGTTGAGTACTGCTATGTCAACATACGGCACAGTTTCTGATAAAGCTTGAGCTGACTAGTGGGACCAAGACGCAAAATACTTACGTTTTTGAAAATTTCTTATGACGTCAATACATTTATAATGGAAAGCAAAAATCGACGGCGATACTTTATTGGTCAGAGATAAAATACTATTGATGAATCAGTGATTTGGGCGATAAACAGGCTTACTATCCACGTTTGTCCCTCCGTTTCTTCCGACTGAATGAAAATTTGTGTTACCTCTTCAACAAAGATCAATCTTTTCCAGATTCCCATAGAATTCATAAGAAGTCAGTTATGCGAACAGCTTTTTTCTGTAATTCTCATCGGGCTTTTACAATTACATAGGGTACGTGCGTCTATGTATGAATCAATCTGTGGATAAGTAATTGGTGTTGTAAGAGTTTCAACTCCATGTTTGTGGAGATGACTATGTCGCTAGATGTTTTATCAGAATCCGTACACGTGGAAAAATTTCAAGACATCTGAAGTCGCCCAGAATATCTACTGAGTCAGTGTGCTCTCAGCAAAACAGGGGCCGGTGGGTCGAATGTTTCGGAATCTCTTGCACAACATTCGTCAAGTGATCTGGCCGAGTAAGAATAGCTCCAGTATGAAAAGAAGCATCGTGAATTAATGTGCAATCCAAATAGAGAACGATTGCAATCAAATGTCACCATCAAATCCATCATCCAGCTCGAAGCTCGGCTGTTCGAACTACCACCGTTAGAACCTCAGTTCTGCAGTCCGAATTCTTCTAAAGAGTAGAGGAAAATTAAGATCAAATTTGAGAAATTGTTTCATCACCAATAACAGGCTACTGGCCTGCACACTGAGAAAGTTTCGAGGCTGTTCCGCTAAACGTGCACCCTAAGTTGCCTAGACTAAAAATAATCCATCAGATGATTGACATAATCGTATCAAACTGATCATTCTTACTTATATACAGTTTGTATCCTCCCAGAACCTCATAACAGATCATACCAACCTGGGCCAAGTTATCGAAATTTGTGTTAACAGAGTCAGGTACATGATACTGAATTGGATGATGTCACGGGGAAATAAACCCACAAAAACCACAGGCATTTATTTAGTGGGTCACGTGTAATTACTAACGTGCAACCTGTAGAAACTATCAAGTTTACTGTTGGCTACTTGGATCATCCGGACCTAAGAATGAGTTTATTAATTCGACTCATCATAAGGCTCATTTTATTTCGAACGTTTAACGTACAATTCAATGTCTATGGATGTTTATATGAGAGATTAACGACATATCGATAGGCTATAGCTAACTGCCAAGCTTAGTAGTTGACTTACTGGGGAGATGAAAATCAAACAGTCAGGTGTAAAAAAATTGAAACCGTGTATATTTACCTTAGAAACCAGACGGAAGTTTTGTTGTTAACGAAACAAACAAATAAGAATTTGTTTTCGAGATGCTGTATTATTAGCATCCTTCTAACCAATTAATAACCAGATTAAAAATAAATGATTAACTCAAGTTCCTTAATAGACAGAGACACTTATTAACTACATCAGATTAATCAAGGCAGGCAATTGCTTCATTCATATGCACAACATTATCATTCCGTCTTAACCAGTTCACTTTTGGTGTTTCACTTATCCAGTTTAGCATATTTGGTATCGGACCTGCCTAGGTGTCGGTTCACAGAATCCATACGATTACTTGGGTAATGTACCGATCGCACGATCAATTATCTTACATGAAGAATACAATCACAAAGACGTATTGATTGATACCTTTTAATCAGAAAACATGGGAGTATGTGACAACTAGCGAGCAGGTCATGTTAAGGTTATAACTAGGTTCACAGACGGTTTAACAGTGGGGTATACTTAAGTTGTGACCACCAATGAGCTCTGGATGACAGAGAGAATGAATGAGGTTCGGCTGGACCAGTTCAGAAGAGGATTGATTTATTGGATCTACTGGATCTATACACGTGCTTTCTGTGGCTCACCACTGACTACTTTTCCGTCCTTTCGTTTACATTCTTCACGTAACGAAGAATGTTAGTCGATCCAAGGAGCATCACACTACTCGGAGTAAAGCCGAGGTCTTGCAACCAATCGACAGAGTAGTCTTGCCAAATTCTTTTCAAATCAATCACTAGGTATACGTGTCTTCAGTAATTTGTTTAGCCCAAGCTTTCTAGCAACACACTGCTAGATAGACAAGCAGGTAACAAATTTCAGCAACTTCCATCTCACTGACCGAAACTCAAGTAATCCAGAACATTATCGGGAAAACGGTTCGTCCAGGCTTTGCAACTCCCCTGGACTGAAGTGGCTCACGCCACTGTCGCACACAAACTTACAAGCAGAGTAGATCCGGGTAGCAAGACGTAAACTTCATCAGCGTCAAGGATGTTAGGTGATTTTAACCAAATGAGATAATCAGTTTGTTTTTCTTTCATTGACTGACCAGGTGAGAAAGTATGAAAGCATATATTGGCTCTGTTCCAGTTTATCTTTGTAAATAAAGTAGTAATCTCAGAAATATTTTGCACACGTACGGTGATAGTTCTGATTATTGCCTTTTGTATACAGCATGTGAAGTATATCATACACTAAGTGAACTTGGCTGTGTAGTTTTCCTCATCACCTCTTTCCAGATGTATGCCGCTTATCTTATTTCAAAAGATAACTGCCATTCTAAATGGTATTGTAGCTTCAATTACTGGTACACTTTTTTTTTCACAAATATTGCTATATATTTTACGTAGTCTAGGCAAGATTTCTCTTTTCTATCAAACATTCTTTGCACACATCGATTTTTTGATAAGTTTTCACCCATACGATTTGTGAAATCAGGCTCCATAGTTCTGCACACACTCTTCAGTGTTGTTTTTATTACGCGGTTATAGTTATGCTTGTGTTTCATCCAGTGAGATTGGTTCTTTTATGTTTATCTAGAAATCCACACCTGTATTGTATGCCTACTTGGATGTGCATGCCTGTTTGGTCTCCTGGGTTTGGGGTTGGCCATAACTGGTGCATGCCGCAGTGCCTTGGTTATCCGCATGTATTACTATCACTCTGCTGGTGAATGCTTCCTCGTCTCAGGTAAGTCTTATTGGGTTATATGAACTTATAAATAAAAAAGTACATAAACGGATGGCCATTGAGTACACTAATTTTTATCAAATTTTGTGGGACAAGCGGCTGGTAACCAACATGGTAAGTTAAGAGTAAAAGTCGAATTACAGATTTGTCAGTTTAGCCGAGTTCAACACAAAAATCTTGACTCACATCGTGCTTCAGTTCGGCGGCCTGCAGCAATAAGTGCTTGAGATTACCCGTCACTTGTTATATTTGAATTGGTTGTAATCCATGAGCGCGATAGATAGAACGGAATGATTCATTGGAATCGGTCGAATGGTTGGACTCCATTAGGTGCGCAGCGATAATAGACGAGCAAGATTTTAACAAGCCCCGAGTTAGCCAAACCAGATGATGCTCCCGAATGCGCTCAAACAGTCGCCGTGTCATGCGGCCTACATAACTCGTTCCACAAGAACAAAAGAAATGGTATACATAGTAAGAGGCAGCATGAATAGGAAATGTGTCTTTCAACTGAGGGCGCAAAATCGGTGTAAAATTAAACTGAACACGCAGTTTTGCTGCAAAATAGGTCTTGCTTAGGGATACGCTAAGTATGTTGCTTGTATTTTCTGAGGCATTATCGCCCTTAAAAGGTAATGGAATATTACCGGTCATTTTCTCTACAGTGTGCTGATTGTTCACAATTGTGCTACTTGACATATGCTTGTGAACAAACTGTTCGTGATAGCACTTTGACTTTGCTAGCTTGACAACCATGATGACATAAAATGTTATGTAATTGGCCGATGATGAATAACCGAAAACAGACTGTTCGCCAAAACACCTTTTCACTTCTAATGAACTCATGGGGCTATTCGAATCGATAGCACTTTTCAACTAGTACTTCAAATATGAGTGATCTTTCTTCCTCTAGAGTGTCACTTGGGCATATTTTCCTAGCCCTATCGACCATACATCGGATAAGATTAATTTTCTGTCTTCATGGTACAAAACTATAAAAATTCGTATATTGTCCGGTCCACGTTAACTTACGGCGTACTTTCCTTTGTATCGTCCCATCTGAGCAACGGGATAGGAAGACGTCTAGGAGTGAAATACCCTCAGGTGACTCAGGTTCCATGGTAAAATGGATATTCCTACAAATTTGGTTGTATCTTCCAGCAGCGAGTTCATTTTACTCAAGTAGACAGTCCTAACGAGAATGACAACTGCACATTTATTAGGCTTGGATATTATGATCCTTTTGTTTCGCCTTAGAGATGCAAGTGCAGATAAATGCTCCTTTGTTGGTAAGTTCCTAACTATTGATTTTTGAGTGAGGTATTGGTGACAAGATTGGACTAACGTGGACTTGAACATTTCTACATTCAAATCTGACGATGGCTGAAGAGTACTCAATTGATCATAAAGATTCTCAAACTGAGTCTCTAAATCTAGTTGTCTAAGCCTACGCATAGGATAGCAAAATGTTGGCCCTAGTGATAATACTCCAAGAGAAGGTTTATCCGGTGTTAAAGATGAAAATTTATGCACGTGTCGTATGAGATTTTTCGGAAATTCTGCTTTCGGCCTAACTGGATTGATTTGATTACGCTGTTTCGCTTCCCTCTTATCTCACATTTTGGCCACGATTTGTTGAACGTATGTTTCGAATTTGACAACCTCATTGTACGTTAGTTCGTTTAATATCCTCACCGCATTGTTCTGTTTCGTTTCCAAATTAATTGCTCTGCTGGTCCACGTGTCTTTCTCGTTTAAAGCCGGACGCTGCAACTGAGTGTCCGTAATACTGATGCGATTTCGCCTCAGGTTTGATCAATATTGCCTCGGAAATTCCAAACGGTCGACGCATTGGTTCAAACACCTAATGGTTACGTCTGCTTCTGCCAACTACGTACTGAATCTAATAAACTTATTGGGTTCTTTTATCACGGCGGGATTTTATCTTGTTTAAGTTGAAGAAAAATTCCCGGTTTAGACAATAAAATTAAACATTAGAACTAGAATTAGAATTGCCCTGGTTTTCCAATTTGTCGCAGGTTTACCTGTTGAAAAAGTTCGGTTTGAACACAAGTTGTCTTAATACGACATTTATGAAAATGACCACGCTCAGTCGTTACTCTTAAGTCTTCACAACATATTTTTGTTCATTTTCTTTCATTCCTGATCAGGTGTCGCTATCATCAGCTCAATGATACTTTATCCACTCTCAGCTACTGCGTGCATTCGCAATTTGATAGAACATGATGTTCTTCAAATTTCTGCTTCAGAAAACATCGATGGAAAAGTGCAACATCGCTTTGCTTACAACTATTATCTGACATGGAGTGCCTCTTTATTCTTTGTAATCTCTTTTGTTTGTATGAATTTGGACCTACTGATTCAGTCCTTGGTTCGTCTTTTGCCCAGTTTTTCTACGGTACGTCAATATGTGAATAATTGTCGAGGTGGCGGCAAGTCAAGAGCTATCGATCAAACTCAAAGACAGCTGCATCAATCTGACAGTGAGCTTATCAACCTATATCCCGGATCATATAACTGTGACAAAACGAATGATTTGAAACATCTCCCATTTGACCAAGTAGCGACTCAGGTTCCGTTGATTACACTTAAGGGATGTGATGAAGAAACCTCAGCGACTGTCAAGTATCAGCGCACGAATACATTCTCAGATGATGAAGGAGAATGGGTTTGAATTCGATAGTGACGAATTTTCTGACAATTTTTGAATCGGTGAATACTCCCAATCAGCAGAATGTTTCCACAGAATTTGCAGATTCAAGTGACTGTATGACCCGTTGAGATTTTTTTTAATCTAAAAAATGGTATGCAAATTTTGTGAGTTTTTATGTGATACTTATCAGAAGCAGCAGATAAGCGGAACCTGGATATCCAGTATTGGCTTAGCCAAACATCGTTCAGTAGGTGTTTGGTTTTCCGCGTGTGCAATTGACTGAATCACAGACAGAAGTGTGAACATGTTTGGAACGATTGGTTTGTTTTAAACCCAGATAAACACTCGTTACAAGATAGGTTGTATTGAAATGTTTGCGAAAATATTAGTTATCGCCTACGGGAATCAGAGTTGCGACTTTATAAACAAAGAGAATGTTTTAAAACATGAACATATAACCACTACGTTCTTTCTTCTTAAACTTGAACCTAGAAACTAAACAGATATTAGGAAACGTTTTCATGAGTAGCAGTGAAACACATTCAGAATTTAAGATTTACAAATTTCTTGGGATAGTTCTCTGATATTACTGGTTTATCAAATACATCTGCTGTTCCTTTTCATTATGTTTTAAGTTCCGAAATGATGTTATCCATTGCTATTAACAACGCGTTTATTGAAATAGCGTGGGTGCATGTGACAAATTTTCACTAATAAGTTCCAACATTTCTTTTAAATTTATTGACTGCGAAAACCAAGTTTACTCAAGCGTTCCTATAAGTTGTGTCAGTTACTAAAATTATGTTACCGACTTTTGTGGTTACATGGTTACCAACAGAAACGACATACAGCCTAAAACATTTGACGTTATACAATGGGGTTTCGTTATAAAGTCTTCCAAAAAGCATAGGTTGTGTAATTGTTTGTGACACGTTGTTTATGGTATATCTGAAGAGTAATTGTGTACTTGGATAGTTCAAAAAGGGCGCGGATATACGAGACTACGGTTGAAGTAAACTGAGAGAAATCAAACGTAACGAGTGGTTAATAAATGAAAATGTAAGTACAAATGCTGGTTATAAAGTACTGACATTCACCAAGTGCATGATTTAATATAATGTACGTGACTGGGACTAACAAGGTAGAATTATCTGAGGAAGGTATCAGAACTAAATATTGTGTTGTCAATATTTCGAACAATGCTTGATGGTAACTTACTAGAAAGTACTTAAGCCTCCTCATTGATTCAGAGAATTACCTTCCTCAATATTTAGCTAAAGATAGGGAAAATTCAGAATTATAAAATTTTACTAACTAGTTCTGATAAAACGTCACGGCGAACATGTTACCAAATCCATATCAAAAGGTCAATCAACGACTAGGAACATCCACATTTGATTATGGCTTATCTTGACAAGAAACAGGAGCAATGTTATGTGGGTGAACTGTAGAGTCAATGTTTGATGAGATGTGCAGGTAATTTCAAACATCTCAAAACGTAAAATGTTTGTCACGGGACTCCTTTTATAACCACTTTTTCTATCTTTCATTATTTTCCCACACTATTCCTGAGCTAGAACTGAATGATAATCTACAACGCATCGCTTTGGTCATGCTTAATACAAAAATATAGCCCATCTAATGAACCCACGCGAGAGCTATAAACCGTTTAAAACACAATGCATGATTAATTAGATATACGTAGGCAGGATAGAATTTATGAGGAATGTCGATGGAGGAGAAACATTAGTTAACAAGCTCATGATCGATGAGCAAAGTATTTTACGCGATTTCGTGCAGTGATATAACTGTGCCTTACTATAAGACAATCTAACGCGTTACATCTTAGGTTACTTATTGCTAACGTAGCAACGTGTTCAACAGAATATCACCATGCTGTCAGCTTGCTTTGAAGAATCACAGTGAACTATCCACTATTCCCAAAGTAATTATGGTTTATCATAATCCAGTGTATCAGGCCTTATTGTGGTGGAGGTGCGAGTATTCCAACACTCGGTGGAATACCTCAACGCGATAGGAGGTACATCCAAAAACCCACAGCAGGCTGATTGGGGACAGCATGGGCGACCGGACGAGTCATCGCTTGACTGGATTGAACCACCGGGCGAGACATAGCAAGCAATTATTCTAGCGCTCGGAGTAATATCCCGATACGGTCGTGGACTACGGTCGAAGCTCACAGTGGATAGATGGAGGACAACATGAGTGACCGGATGAGCCATCGCTCAGCGAAATCGGACCAACAGACGAAGATTGGCAGGCGGAAAACCCTCGGATAGGAAGGCGCTGAAGTGCACACGACGTGTGAGCGGAAACCGGGGGGTGGTGTGGACTGGAATTGTGATTCACAATCGTGAGCGCACGTGTGGCTATGCAACCAGCGAGTTGGGCAGTGAAGATTGTACTTTACTGGACACCGTTTCACTACATTATCATACTCGAGTTAGTAAGACACACACCGTTGTATCCATCCTTTTAAAAAATTCGGGTGACAACACAGCTGAAAGTGAATTTGGCACTAAATACACCTCCGCGCATTACTTGGCGTGAGCTAGTAAAGCCTTTCAGCTTCAAATGTTGAACCAAGATGTACCATGGCCTTATTTCACCCAAATTTTAAGATAGGCACGTTTATCACTCTTGAGGCAGCGTAGGCTGTCAGTCGATCAGTCTGCACTTCAACAACTTGCCAATTCAAGAGCCTCAAATTGTTCCATAGTTAACTTGCAGATGAGCACCCCGCAGGTAAGGAAGTAGTCAGTTTGTACGGAAGTTAGTAGATAGAATGTGACAAATAAACGAGTGGGATAGTCCAATCCATTGTTTGAAACAGTTGACCTTCGCATCCCAGTTGTAACTCTTCGTTTGAGCCAATCAAATATGACTACAGAGGTGGTCCAAAGTTTGTTTTGGTGAACTCTTGTATGTGCAATCTTCTTAAATACAGCCTTGTACAGTCAATGGCTGCCCCATCAGCACGATGCAAACGCTCCGAACGCGTCAACATCTCACCAATTCTTTTTACAACCACCCAAAACAACCGTAAAAGACACCAAGTCCAAAGGCCATTGTGGGCGTTGTAAATGGCCTAATCCTGGGTAACTATTACAAGTGTCTGACGTGACTTTCTAGGATCCTCCTTCTTTGTGTACATCTTTTTCAGCACACCCTACAGTCGAAAAATGGTGTAATATTCATTTCTTTATCAGTGTCCCAGAAACTTTTAAAATGGTGACAGCCTAATACTTTGAGTTACACTCTAAGAACATGTCAATCCATGGTGTCAGTATTGCAATTTCTGTGGTTGTCCACCGGAGTATTACCTACTAACTCACTTCACGTGTTCATTCAGAAGGTGCATGGTTGATGGGACACCACTCCACGGACCCCGGTGATTCAGTCGGACGAGATGTGATCTATCGGACATCCATGGAGTTTGATATAAACTATATACCTGCTGTCAATAAGCGACTAGTTGCAACTGGAACAATGTCAGAATGATATCTACTAGTAAGGCTCACGTTTCGTCAAACACTTTAGGATTAGCGCCAAACTACCTTGCATCTCGAAAGGATTTTGTAATTTGATGACGAATAAAGTGAAAACCATGTGAAATTTCGATTCGCCTATCAGTTGGTGGAATTGAAAAACGATGTTATCGCTTGACTACTTCAACCACTCCAGTGACGAGTAGCCAAATTAGTTGCATTCTTTTGATATTGTGCTGACCAGTCGAACTTGTAGATCAACGGGATCACACGCTCGGTGGGTTATTTTAACTAGAACAACCTACACGCTATCACATTCTGTAGAACAGATCACTGCGCATCGCTGAGCACACAGCAGCCCTGGCTGATCACATGACAGCTTGAACAGTCGGCTGGCTAATTAAACCAAGTTTGAGGCTTAAGAGTTTGTACTTTTTAGTTGATAACTGAGAACAATCTGTGTCAAACACGGTAAGTTTACGCTAACCAATGTCGTCTTAGTAAGGATTACATCTCCAATTTTTCTGCTTGCTGATAAGACAGATCTTCGCAAAAATATTCTGAAACATCACTTCGGTAACTTGTAGCTAGCGAATAAAAAGGGCCGAAAACTAGTCAGTCAAACTCTAAGGTTCAAGAGGATATACGGAGTTAGAAAAAAAAAGATTGGCTTAACGTAACTTTATGTGAGTCGGATCTACCAAAAATTGGCTGGCTGATAATTAAAGAAATGTACAAATAATAATCTCATTCAGTGTTACGCAGTTCAACAGGACCTAGGAAAAAATCACGCTGTTATTATTCAGCCCAAAAGGAAGTGATGTAAACTGATGCATTCGTACTCGATGAGCTACACGGTGGTCAGAAAGGCCCTCTGATTGCAGGCGTTTTCTACGGGACATAGACTGTATCTTTTAATACAAACCAACTTTATTTATAGACTAGTTAAACATCTATATGTTATAAACCATCCCCATTGTCATAACTCTTGTCTTAACAACTCCCAAAAAGTGGAGTCACCTAATGGAGCTTGAAGGATAAAAAGTAGAGTATAAAACACTTGTTAAACTGAGTTTTAATTGGCTGAGATTCTTTACTTTAACATACGAAACTAACCCATAATCTACACAACAGTTCTGTGCTATTCAGCAGAAGACCATTTATTATATGGGTGCACTAAATCAGCTTTATCTTTCTTTACTTAATTGTGGTCTATATTGTACCAAAATTAGAACTAATAGGATGCTCTGGTCGACTATCATGTGTTACGATAATCATCTGGCTACATACTTTCTAGTATGGTAAAAACAATAAAAAGTGACCTAACGACCACAATTACCTCCAACGAAATACAAATGAAACACTCCGTATATAACTATCATAAGGATGATAAGTACATCGAATCACGCGCTCATTGGTTAAATTTGATTGTTTTAAGCCGGAAGTAGCCAGCGTCATTGAATACCAAGCATCATTTGATTGCGCAGCATGTCATTGACTCATCAAAGTCATTCTGTGATCTGTCCTGAAATCGAAACAAACTTTTGCTACGACATGCCGACGCCATTACAATCAGACACCGTCACTCCATTTTGTGCGTACGAAAAGGACTTTTTGTGACGTTGATGCTACCGTGGTAGCAACCGAACTGGTTGTGAACTTTAACCTTTTGTGATTGTCTTGTGGTTTGGAATTTTGTACACTTAAACTCGTCTACAGTAAACACCAGTAGAGATGCAGCGAAATTTGCTCGTGCATAAATCGTGTTATGTTAGTCTTTCGTCTGTTCTATTCAAACAGTCTAAAGTAACGACGTGACTAACAATCGTCTTCGATAATTCTTTCTCAAGTCAATACAATTGCATGAGTCTCATCAAGAAGTCATAAGACAAAGCGCAAAAACGAGAAGTGGCTGTTAACAAATGACAGTAAAAGCTATTATTAGACTATGCACACAATAATTGGTGTGTTACGTCACATGGGCAGGGTTGAATGTTTGTTAGGCTGTATGTGATTGATTGGCCAAGAAAGTTGCAACGACTGAACAAATTTCTTTTGAGAGCAATGTTTAGGGTTGCGTAATCTAATAGCAATCGATTTGGCGGTCGCCAGAATGTGCCGACGGACTGTTTTTCGTTGAATGTTAACAACTCTATAGAAAACCCGAAACGCTTTGTTGATGTCTACACGATGGTTGGTGTCACCTAGATGTGCAACACTAGCGCTGGTAATTGATTTACGACAAACGGTTGCAATCCAAGCTGGATGATGTTCCTTTATCCTTTTTGACAGATGGCTAGTCGTACGACCAACATATTCTTCAGTACAACAGCAGCATGAAGATGAATACACGAGCAACCCTAGCCAGTGCTCTCAAAAGAAATTTGTTCAATCCTTGCGACTTCTATGGCCACGGATCAATGACATCCAGTCTAACCACACATGACCTCCACAAGCTCCTTGCGGGCGTCGAAAAGGAAGATCGTACTTCTTAAAAGTTGTTTTGACTCAGTTGTCAAACAAACAGACTGTGAACGAACCGGTGTTGCGCGAGTTGTGGTTTCAGAACCTCTCACGCGAGCTCCGTTATACATTGGCTGCTTTGGAGAAGGACACACCGTTGGCCAAACTGGTAGAGTTGGCTGACTAGGTGCACCACAGTTGTGCTCCTCAGCAACTAACCCAGTTGCAAACGTCTTGCAGCAGCGACACCCTCCAACAGGATGTTTAAACCTGAAACAGCAGTTTCCAAAAATGTTTTTGCAGCTAGCCACTACTAGCGGACAAACGGTCACAAACACACTCAAAGTCCCGCCCACGAAATAAATCGCACACACGACAGTTCGATGGAAGCGTGTGCTATTACCACCGTCGCTTTGGTATGCGTGCTGGTAGTTGCAACCAGCCTTGCTCCTTTCGGAATGGTCAAAACCAGACGGGAAACGATCAAGCCAGTCAGTAAAGGTGACGGCTGCCGCTGGCAGGTACTTGTGTCGCCAGTTTTATGCATTCGGCCGTTCAGCGTCCCTCAGTTTCTTCATTGATACAGGCGCTGAGGTTAGTGTTATTCCACCCACTAGTGATAAACATAACCTCGAACCGCTGTCGTACACCCTACAGGCCGTTAACCGCACCGCCATACAGACCTGTGGAGAGGAACCAGCCACTCTCAACCTTGGTCTTCGTCGGAATTTCCACTGGACCTTCACAATTAAAGATGTGCGGCACCTAATTATTGGCATTAACTTTTTCATCTCTCTTGGACTCGTGGAGGAGGTACGGAATCGAAAACTACTGAACAGCACAACAGCGTTGTGCGTACATGGAATAGCCACACTGATTAATTCAATGGGATTACGTTCGGCCTTACCAGACAGCAGTTTCGCAACTCTGCTTCGACAGTTCCCAGGTCTTATCAATCCATCAGGTTCACTCTCACAAGTGAAACACGACGTTTTCCACCACATTACCACCAAAAAACCACCTGCCGTCGTTCGTCCCCGTCGGTTACCATCGGAGAAACTCAAAATCGCCAAGGATGAATTCGAGAATCCTCTGTGACTCGGTATGATTCAGTCCTCCCGTAATCCTTGGATCTCATCCTTGCATGTAGTACCTAAAACCTCACTCTGCGATTGTCGTCCGTGTGGCGATTATCGCGCTTGAAACAACGCCACTGTCCTTGACAGGCACTCAGTTCCTCACACCCACGAGTTTTCCATCGGTCTGCACGGCATAACCATTTCCTCAAGGCTTGATTTGGTTCGGACATTTCACCAGATCCCCATGGTTCCCGAAGACGGTAATCACCACCCCATTTGGACTGTACGAATTTGTCTGCATACCATTTGGTTTGCGCAATGCAGCTCAGACCTTGCAGAGGTCCACAGACAGAGTCCCCCGTGGTCTACACTTTGTTTTTCTATATTGACGACGTTCTCGTAGCGAGCAAGGACGAACATCAGCTCATGCCACACCTCCATGCAGTTTTCGAACGTTTCGATCAGTATCATATGACTCTAAACCCGATGAAGTGCATTTTTAGGGCAGACTCCATAGCTCTTTTGGACACCGAATCACTCGTGACGGTACTGAACCCCTACCGGAGAAAAGCGTTGTCCTTAGAGATTATCCATTATCACAATCCCATAAAAGCCTATGTTAGTTTCTAGACATGGTAAAGTATTTCTGCCGTTTTATCCCACACTGTTCGGAGTCATTGAAACCCCTTACAGACTTGCTGAAGAATAAGCGCAAACGTGTTGTTCCCCCGCCTCCGGCTAAGGCCGCATTTCTCGCAGCCAAAGATGCGTTATCACAAGTGACGACCCTGGTACACATGCGTGCAGACGACTGATCGAATCTCATTTTACAGACCGGTACATCTCAGACAGCTGTCGGCGCGATTCCGCAGCAGATTGTGAACGGTCAAGTCCCGGCTTTATCAGTTTTCTCCCGCAAGCTTCAACAAGCACAAACGCACTACAATACATTCGGTCACGAGTTGCTGACTATCTTTTTCACTATTAAACACTTTCGTCACGTATTGGAAGGCCGGCTGTCTTAAAAGATCACAAACCACTTGTTTATTCTTTTATCTTCAAGCCTGACCGTTATTCCCCGAGGGAAATTCGACAGTTGGACTATATTTCCCAATTCACAACAGACATACAATATATCGCGTGAGATAAAAACACCGTCGCCGTTGTCTTGTCTAGGGTTACTTTAAGTGGCCTACACCGAACTGACACCGCTGATTTGTGGGAATTAGCTCGAGAACAAGACAACGACCCGGAGTTGCAGCAGTGTCGCACCTCTCCTTTGCTCAAACTTCGGGAGTTGCCTCTAGCCAACTGCGAAGGCACGATCATATACGGTACCACGACAGTCAGCCCCGTCCACTCTGTTTTTAACAGTCTCCACCGCATATCTCATCCCAGAGTTTGTGCCACCGTCAAGCTAACTTCGGACCAATTTGTATGGCCAAACTTGCATAAGGACATACGAAAATGGGTAAGAACTTGCCTTGGTTGTCAACGCAGCCAAGTCCACTGGCATACCATCACGGCCCCCGGCACATGTTTCAGTCATGTCCATGTTGGCATAGTCGGGCCGTTGCCATATTAAAAAGGTCATCAGTATACCTTGACGTGTGTTGACCGTTTCACCAGATGGCCAGTGGTAATACCTCTCCACAACACGGATACCGAAGCGGTTGCGCGAGCGTTCATTGACGGGTGGATCTCAAACTGTGGTGTTCCAGTTACTGTAAACACTGATAGAGAAAAACAATATCAAACAGCGCTATTCACAGACTCTAACCGGTTACTCAGAATCGACCACATCAAAAACACTACATAACATCCGGCAGCAAATGGTCTGGTCAAACGCTTTCATCGTCAGTTGAAAGCCGCGTCAAAAGTCCAGCTGGATTCCCAGCGTTGGACCGATCACGTGCCCTTTGTCATGCTTGAAATTCGGTCGACCGTTAAAAAAGACATTGGTTGCACAACCACAGAATTAGTTTACGGTACGACACTTCGCCTCGTTGGTGAACTGTTCTACAAGTCGAACGCCAGCCAAACTAATTTCGACGCTACCACCTGCATACAACAGTTGAAGTCATCCATGGCGAAAATCCGGCCCCAGCCCATCAGGTTAAAAACTGAACAAGAATAAATGCACTCCAATCCGGACTTTTGTGCTTTTGTTTTTGTTCGTGTCGACACCGATAAGGCCCCTCTCCAAAAACATACTCTTGAACATTCCGTGTGATTAAGTGATTCCCCAAGTTTTTGTGATCGATCGCAATAGATCCCACGATACAATGAGCATTGGTAGACTTAAAGTTGCTCGTGCCGAACCCCATTTAGTCTCTCCCATCACTTCTGAGGTCGATGCTACTCCCATTAACCTGCAGTCTACACAACCCATGTGTAACGAACAGCCCGCGCCTTCTCAATCCAACCCGAAAACCCCTGTTGACCTTCCGTGCACTCGCTCAAACCGAACGATCAGATGGACAACAGTTTTCAGAGAGTATTGTGCTTAACATTTCCTCATGTTTACTGAGTGGTTGTATCTTTTTAACGCTCAAGGGG
This sequence comes from Paragonimus heterotremus, assembly GCA_013368495.1. Lineage (NCBI taxonomy): Eukaryota > Metazoa > Platyhelminthes > Trematoda > Plagiorchiida > Troglotrematidae > Paragonimus > Paragonimus heterotremus. The sequence continues at coordinate 218,985 of LUCH01000377.1, forward strand.
GGATGTTCTAAAGGGCATTGTACACATTTTTATATTTTGCTTCATTTTTATGTACAGTCTACACCACTTATCCTTTCACAAAATGAAACCACTTGTTTGAATTGATTCTACTTAGCAAAACACTTTTGATGCACATGTCTCGTCTCCTTGGTACTTCTGTTCCACCTACATCAAGATTTTCTATCGTGAGACATATAATGACTGCATTTTGAACTTACTATTCGTGTTTAAACCTTTGTATAGGGCTATACTCCTACACCACCTCCACGTTTTGTAGTTGCTACACTTGCTGTTTAACGTTCGACTTGTTGAACGTTTAGCTTACACATAGAGTTGATAACCGGAAATCACGTAGTTTGCACAATTTTGTTGTTTGGCTCTTTGTTGACTAGCCCTGGTTCTCTGAAATCTGCGATAAATATTCAGCCGCAGGGTATGTGCGAGTATGGGCAGACTGTAATTTTCAACTTACGTCAGTAGCTGTACGGTCGCCTTTGAAAGTAGGTTCAGAGTGACATACTGCTTTAAACCCTAATAAACGGTACGCTGGTTCGTCCTAGCTATCGTAATTCGCCTGACAGAATTCGGATTCTCGTCCCGGTAATAACGGGAAAATCTCTGTGCCGAATGGTACCGCGACTATCCCGTATTCGCTCCCAAAGCAAGCCAAAAGACGCGTTCAAAATATAGAGCTTTATTCCGTTCCAAAACATGTGCAATTAGGACAACAATTCCAAATTATTTATAGAGCACATAATGTCCACTCATTCCCACCACATCATGAGAAAGGGTTAGGATGGCACATTGCATAGCGGTATAACAAGTCTCAACCGATTTGAACAGTTACGCTAGTTAGGGTTGATTCAAATGGTTTTTTTCTTCTTTCTCACGACGGAGGCGCCCGGGAACGTTCACAGGGTGGGCGCCCTAACACCTCCCCATTGAAGATTGTTGGGTTTCATCGTAAGACTGCTTCCGAGGATCGACTTGAATGGGTTTGACTGGTTTGTAACATCTGTTCGTCCGTCGTCTCCACTTCTCTTTAATCGGCAATTGATTAAGAAGGTCTGTAGAACATGACTCGGCGGATCTTTTCCACTGGCCTTTATTTTGGTGTAGCAGCCAAGTTCTTCTGTGAACACGTCCAAGTGTCTTTGCTGAGGAACGTTTGTGAGTTGATGATGGACTTCTGGAATCGTCGTGGGCTTCTGCTGAGCTCCAGTGCGGTTGCAGATTTGGATTGATGGTTTGTCAAATAAATGCAGTCTGTCGATCCAATCCAATCCGAGGAGATTCAGGCCAGGATTGCGGGTCACGTAGCAGGTACCGCTGATTGATGATCCGTTGAGGGCTACAGTGCATTGGACTTCGCCAATAATAGGCAATCAATTACTAGTGACGTTTCGGGCAAGTTCGATTGTCGGGCGTATTGTAGGTTTGCCAATCAGGTGCCACGTGCGGTCAGAGATTAGTGTGATGTCGGATGCTGTGTCGAGCTGTAGTCTGACCGACTTGCCGTTGATGAAGACAGATACAAACTTTCTGCGCGTCTTGTGGTCGCCGTTTCTTGTTGCGAGAACGACCTGTGCTCTTGAGAAGCTGGGCTTGTGTGGCTTGCGGGAGTTCTGATTGGGCGGGTGATGGCGCCTCTTGAAACGGCAATGGTCTTCTTCGTGGCCCCGTCGGGAACAGTTGGTGCACCGATGTTGTTTGAATGGACAATATCGGACATAATGCCAACCACCGCATTGCCAACACGGTGTGAAAAATGAAATTTTGATCAGTACCTCTTCGTCAGGGATGGAACCCTGTCTGTTATTCTTCAGTTTTTGCCTCCTACGCCAGATTGCCTTCACGAAGTGCAGCGGGTGCCAGAACGTTAGTACTGACTAGGGTTATGATAATATTGTTATGGGTTTTACAGGAACCTCTGACTTCGTTCTTTAATATAAAAAATACTACCTTATTATCCCGGCTGAAAAGTATGTTCTCTGCCATTCCCACTAGTTGAACCAACTTGGTCAAAGCTCCTGATTGTGCGTCCCATCCTTGAGAAATTACTGGTACAGAATCATTTGGGTCAGCTGGCCTATCACGTTTAAAAGCAGAATTGCAAGTGGGGACCCCATTATTAGTGGGTGGTTCTGTGTTTCAGTTTATACCGTGGTACAGTGAATATATGACAAACCAGATTTCTCTCCACCACACTTTGACGGATACATTAAGTTTAGTAGCATGCAAATTGTAATCAGTGAAGCCAGCATCTCTGCTTTGTAACCCCAACCTTAACTCAACCGCAGAGTTTAGCTCTTACGTCATTCGCATCGAGATTAACCTGTAGGTGAGATCAAGTACAGCAGTACGCTAGAACTCTAAGTTTGCATTTCAGAAACATAGTAGACAACAATCCTAAGGTTTGCAACAGTAGCGTACTAATTTGCTTATGGAAGTACCAATGTTTGCCACATGTTTTGCTACTGGAAACTAATTAACGGACGCAGGGTCATTTGAAATTATTGTGAAAACAAGCAAAATGTAAACGTAAAGTGGCACTGTAAACTGGTGATGACCAGGTTATGCTACTTTGAGAAAACTGTGATTTATGATGACTCCCAGTCGACTATATCGTTGAGGGTAGTTTACCGGTTGAACTCCACCTGGATCCAATGTTCCAACAGACAAATTCACTTCGAATCGAGGGGGTGCCTTACATGTGTGTGATTCAGGTTAATGGTGTGGACAGTACATACATTCTATGCTAAATTCGGCCCTTCCTGTTCGGCGGCTACGATCAGTTGTTGGTCGATGACAGTGTCTTTTGTTTTAGAATAACTTTTCCAACTCGCCTGACGATGATATCAAATTCAGTTGTGCAACCTCCGCACATATTTCTGCTGTATGCTCATAAGTAAACGCCTATCACACAATGAGCATTACAGCAAAGAACTCTGTCAGTGCAAATGCTTTTCGTCTGACTGACTCTAGTTGTTCTATGTGACACAGTTCTACTTGAAAGGACGGAATCACGTATCGACAGAATGTTTCGCATCAACTCGGAATGCAAGCACGCTGCGTAAGTCAAAATGATGAACTAAGTCAGTTTTTTAACTACGACTTGTCAAAGTACCTTAACTATGCAGTAAAGGCAATATTGTGTTTGTATTCAAGCAAAAAGTGTCTACCTACAATACGGAGAATGTTGACAGAAATGAGAATTTTCCATTTACTAAACTTAATATTTTATGTACACTTGAGGGTTACATGTTGAATCGAGTCGCACCCATCAGCACCGTTTCGTGTAGTGAACTTATCAAGCCATAAGAAATATCTACAAATTCTGCAACAAACATGAGACAAAATATACACTGGAGTATGTGAAAACTGATAATTCATTCCGATGTCACTTTCAGAAATGAACGAGACCGGTTGAGTAAAAAGCACTGATCCTGTACGCTTATTGGTTAGAAACTGGAGAACCGTTGGAACAGCAAATCACGGTGTGCTATTACAACTTCTACCTGACGACAGACAGAATCAACTACATTCTAATATATAATAGTTAGTTACTTTTGACGGCGTCTGCGAGCAACACAAGGAATGTATACATTTCATTCATGACCTCAAACAGTGACTATAACCCTCCACATTGTCTCAACTTAATTTAAGAAATACCTCTCAGTATGCTCTAAAGTTTCCGTCTGAAATTATTGGGAACAATGTTTCCTTGTCGGATTTATAACATGAAGGTTCAATGCTTTACACTGCTGAGTAAGTGGTAAACGTTATTGTGACAGGTGAAATGGACTAGGAATGGCGCGATATTTTAGTAGGCCATGGACCAGGCTAAGATTTCTGGTGACTCACTACACATTTACGATCACTAGTGAAACGATGACGCTACTGCAGTAGAAGACGAGAAAAGAATCGTTCGATAATAGACCTCACTTACTGCAGTGATCAGGCCTTATGTTAGTCTTGGTCCATTTTGCACTTAACAGTCTGCGAATAGATATTACGTTGTGTCTGACACCTAGCTAGCACTATGGCTAACACACTAATAGTTCTAGGGAAATGGTAGTGTCAGGGTGCCTTTGGTCACCCAACAAGATGTGTTCATAATCAAACCCTAAGTAGAGACCATTGGGTCCGCTTGATTCAACTTATCAACACAGCTGAAACCTAAATGTTACGAGATGCTGACACTCCGTTTATTCTCTTCGGTCGCATGCATAAACTCACTGACAACAAGATAACAAGAGCAGCAATTAAGTATCTCATGCTAACGCTCATCTTCTTAAACCGTTTAACTGCCTCTCGTTCAAAAGTAAACCGACACTGTCGAGATATATCCGAAGATTATGAACTACTGTGAACTAAACAGTTTAGAGCAAAGCCAACAAGTACTTTCCGATAAAACGAGAAGTAACCTGTGTCATCTATAGATCTCAGTTTCTGACGGTGTGCAACGAGCTTTTTTTCAGGTCGGACGCAATTTTTATTCAACTGGAGCTTTCATATTCTTATAACTCCATTCCTATGCGAAGTATCGTGGACCCAATATTAGTTTGATAACTATGGCTCATCAGTTGGTGTATATTTTATTCGGGAGGTTTTGAAAGTAAACTGTGGCCTGCGTGGTTTATACTGCGGTACATTGACTCTCCTGCTCTGTAAACGTTCGTTTAGATATAGCCACCTGCAGACGTAACGAATTAGTCGCAGTATTTTTTCAAGTAAAGCAAGGCCACCTAATCATATTGACCGAAACTTATTCTCATACTTGTTGGTAGGTCGGTTAGAATGTGACTGAAGTCCAGCCACTTCGATCTTAGGAAGAGGATTAACTTTCGCAGTAAAAAAATGTCAAATACTAGTTTCCGAATCGTGAAAGTTTCTTTTCTCCGTAATGAAGCGGTTTAAAACCGGCAGCTGAATGAAACAGTGAATTTTTAATTCCGTCCGTGTGACTTATATTTGAATTTTGCATATTCAAATAAGGGAGATTACTTGGCTGAAATGTTCTGTCTGGTTCGGCTCTGACGCAATTCGACGAATCGGCCTGTTATGAACCCATATTAAACTTGGATGAAAAAAGTAAGCGCAGAATGCTTGCATTATTTTATCTGAACTAATAACTCCCCAGTACGTTAATTAAGTTCTAATTTTTACCAGCTAGGCCTCTTCAAAATCAAAGTCTTCGGAATTGCTTAATAATATTCCTTTGTTTACTGTTTGTCCCACAATATACGTTTTGCGACATCGTTAACATTTGAATGCTTGCTTCATGAGACTTTTTTAAAATTAAATTTTGCTTTGAGACAATTTGTATACGCGAAATTTGTTTAACTAACTGCAGTGACAGTATCAAGACGTTTGTTAATTCTCGATCACACATACGTAAGTGCAAGCTTTGGATCACCTCCACCAAAGTGTGATTCATTTGACCTGACCATGAAGTAATGTTATTATTATTGTTACTGTTATTTCAGTCGGCCAGTTTGAACTAACGCGCCAATAAGCTAAAATACTCCGGAATAGTGTTTGAAAAAATGTAGTGTAAATTTTTATCCACTACGTTTGTGATTGTTACGAGGAAACGGTTCTACTTTGTTCCTGAAACAATCCGCATAAACTGAAGCAAACAGTTCCAGTGGATTGAGATATTTTGTTTAAGTTGAACAATTATGCCGTCAGCCCTGGGCTGACGCACGTAATCCGGAACTCCAGCATATTTCACTTTAAAAGTCATTGCACTCTTGCCCGATTCCGTCTATTGGACGGTGTTTGCTGTCGAGCGCCACCCGCTGTTTCTCATCTTAGACTGCTGGTTCAATTTATTGTGTTGCTTAAAACTAATCGGTTATGGCTTTATGCCCGTTGAATTCCGGATTAGCTCCACTTCAGCATCTTCTAATGTCGTAGTGCTGAACAAAGTTTAGCCAGTCAATGTTGTACAGGCAGTATTGAGTACCTGCCTGTGCTCTTGGTCAGAACTTTTATGGTGTGTGTTTTTACTGGCGGCTCAGTTCGGCGCCATCATTCCGCTAATTATTCCAGTGATCACCAATAACATAATGTTTGTAGCAAGATGGTACCACCCTTGTAGCTTCCTCAATCATAAACGTAAAACAGTAGAATGTATAGGACGTGGAGATAACAGCAACACCAGAAATTATTAGTGACCAGGTTTTACGTGCAATAAACGTCAACTTTTAACTGTTTCATCTGGTCTGACAAAGCTTCTGTTGCAGGAGTGAAACGTTATCAATAAACTAAATCACCAGCTGGGTAAAAGTTTTTCAAAAATTCAGAACTGATTTCATTTACAACGGACAGAAACGGCATGAGTCGATGGTAAATGCACCCGCAAGGTGGACGGATCGTATTACGTGAGGTTGCCACGGATAACGCGAATATTTTCAGTTTCCGACTGAACAACAGCATGCTGAGTGAACCATCTGGGTCATCAACGTGACACGGTTCTGTAATATGTCTTGTAGTGAACCAGAAAGAATTTTGCTTCACTAGTTATGTTGCTATTTCTGATCATGTTATCAGACGTACCAACTATTCAGGCGTCTGTTAAGTCATTCGTTATCAAACGCAATGTTATATTCAGTGGATACAGAAGTCACCGCAACCGTAAATATAAAAAAATAAATTAAGCTCGGGAAAGGGCATTTTGGTAGAATACGGTTGTGAACAAGCTTAGTAGTACTGATGGCAGTAGGTAACAGCTGAACTTCCGCTTCGCTATTTCTATGGGTTTGTAGTTGGGAATAGCGTCAGTAGTGATATGGTCGACTTCGAACAGTAGGCCCAGAGAAACCTAATCCTGAGAATCTAACGCCAAGCAGTCTAGGTCTGTCATATCTGGTTGGAAGTGTTGACAAACTGCGTAAGAGGTGTATTTGTGAAAAACACATTATTTAACCTTTCTTTCTCTCCTTGTAAGCATTTACTGGATCAGATCCACTGGGTTATATGAAATAGTGGTGCACAATATCTTATAAGTAAGTATCTGATATTAAGGCAGAGAAATGTAAATGCTCACCACTCTACATAGTCTTGAGCTCAACTGAGCGCTGTAGTGAATCATCCCGTCATTTAGTAAGTAAAATGTCTGGAGAAGCTCAACTGTCTACTGGTATTTCGTTGTGAAAAACAGAGAGACTGAGGTTATCAAATCTCAAAAGATTACTCAAAAAGTCTTACAGTGAAACGTAATAAATAGTCGCGGTAAAATCAAGATATCGGACACTTACTGTTTACGGAGGCTGGCACCAACTACTGCATCAGATATTTACAGTTCAGTGTATCCTAAAAATACAGCTCACGCTGTTGGGCACACTGTAACACCTACCTTTGCATCAACAACTTATTTGTAAGGTAATCGCCCGAAATTGTAAATTATATTTTCATTGAACTGATCAATGAGAATATACAGAGCTAAATTGCGATGGGAAATAAAGCCATACCAAATTTTGATTGTTGCACGGGAAGCAACATCTGCGAACCAATTCACAACATCTATAGGCTATAAATCGTAGGAACTCACTTGTCTGCCAGAAAGAAGGAAGAATATCTACAAGTCACTTGACGTGCATGCATCCACCATTCATAGAACCCGCACTAGTGAGACATGAACTCTTTCAAGTTGAACATCACCCGTAATTGATTGCAGCTGTCGCATTCCTATAGTCTTTCCAGTCGGCCCATTTCGAACAACACAAGCACTAGACTCGAGTTTTTCTCTCATTTGAGCTCGTCAGTAATGCATATCCTTCCCACCGCCTGGACTGGAACTCCGGCCACGCTGTTCATGAGGCAACCGTGTTTCCCACTGCTCCACTGGCTTCACATTAGGCACGACCGAATTATCATAAGTGAACACTCATCACTTTCGTTTGTGTGTAATGATAATCAATTCTTGTTGATTCTGGAGCACTACTTAATTAGGGTGTACGCTTTCCGATTGACTTTATCCGTCTGCATCGAAGTTTTGTGATGTGTTCATGTAGGGATAAAATTTGGAGTCTCCATGGGATTTGGTTCTCTGTGAAAAGAAATCGTTCCCTTCTATAACCTCTGCATGGACTATTCCGTCTTTAAGAACACTTTCAGTCTAGACTCACAACGCGTCGTGTTGTACCAAAACATTTGTAATGCTGAGAAAGAAATGCTCATTTCATTTTTTCTAACTGGCTAATGTTCGGACTTTAAAGAATATTGCTGATGCTTTGGTGAGATCAGAAGTTGGTGCAAACTATACAATAGTTTCATGCGAAATCACCTTTGATTGTTCTGCAACCTTAGAGCAACGTTTCTTGTATAAACACACAGGTTCTCAAATTGCACTTACACTTGCAATCTGTTGAATTTTTTAGAAATTTTAAATTTCAACACGAGGTAGAACATTCCTCTGTCCACACGTAAGCTGAACTGAGGGTGCATTTCGTACATTTTGCCTACCGCTCACAAATAGTGTGCATTTTTCGTCCGAATAAAACAAAGTTCGTTGGACACCGTACGGAGTCTTAGTTACAGTGCTATAGAGTACACTTCAATGCAGTTCTCGAACAGAACGAATAAATGGAGATTTCGCATTGTCCTAGGGTCACATCTTCTACCCAGCACAATAAAATGATCACCACCACCATTATTGTCAACCACAGCGATAAACTTGTATCTCATACCGGTGCCTACCGGCACGTAATCATGAGAAGAGGGAAAATGAAAAAGCAGCTTAACTGAAGCGAACTTATGGGACAGATGAAAGGGTTATATTTGTTTTACTTCGCAGAATGCAGGCTTGGTGATTGTGCCTTGAAAACAAAATAAACAGTTGGAAGCGGGGTAGACGTTACCTGAAAGCTGTTTTTTCGAGCCTAACTTTCTTAGACAAGTCATTCGATCGAAATTCTGGCTCGTATCTTTGAGGCCCATCAACTGTCAGGCCAACAACTAGGGCCGCAGGTACTGAAGCCTAAGAAATCAACGTTTTCCGCATTCTTCAATCTGTACGTATCAAGCAAGTCAACTACCATTTCAAAAGCAAGCAAGTGACATTTGATAAAGTTGAACTTGACGAAACAAAGGTATTAGAATCAGCAGGTGTTTCTAACGTTTTTTTCTTCAGCGGTGAGAGATTCTTTTGAACTATTCGAGTAAAAAAGCACCAAACGGAACATGATTCTGGTTTGACTGTCTGTCGATCATTTTTAACCCAGAGGACCTTAATGACCTATGTTGACATCTAGTAATAACGCGCTTGTTAAATTCCATAACATTCTGCCTGTTTGTTCTGCTTCCTGTTTGAGCTTGCACATAGTAGCAACGCTATACCGGCATCCAAACAGTTAGAGAGAGATTTCGCACAGCATGCTCAGCAAACACTACAAATAACTGGGATACGTACATGTAACACTTAAGACTTTTCTAACACATGTTTATTCTTACTGATTAATCACAATTAGTTGATTATAATAGGGCAGCAAAAATAACCACGACATGAACATAAGGTTGCTTCGACATAGGGTTTACCATAGGCAGCTTCAAGTTCGCCCACCACGAAGAGTGGAGTAACTTTGAGAACCTACGAAGCCGTCAAGAATCAAGATGTGCAACGATATCCACTCTTCAGTTTGTTTATCGAGAATCACTATGAACTTTTTTCTAGTCGGCTATAAATCAAAAGTTTTACATAACACGTCCAAGCGTTTAAATAAACCACAGACGGAAAGTGTCAGTGTAATATACAGATGTAACAAACAAAAGAAGCGTGCTTTTCAAAATGTTCACAGAGATTTTGCAAAAGGCCTCTTCTTAAGAATCGTATCTACGCTATTGTGCGAATATAAATTTCAGACGCCGGTTCGCGTAATTTTGCGACGCATAACCAACTGACATTCCATAGGTGCCAACGGAATGCAGAATATTATCTCAATAATCCAATTTTTCTATATTCATTTTCCGACGCGGTTGCCCATAATGTTCCATTCTTCATTTTAACATTATCCCACAGACAGCAGCATTTTTATTCTAGTGTCTATGTATCATATACCTTTAACCAGTGGTACAGTGTGATCAGCTTTCGCGAGAAACCATCCACGTCTTTGCAAAATATGATCTGAGTTGGGGCAATGTTTGATTGAAATATTTCTTTCTTGCCTACTCGTGGACGAATAACCTTAGCATAACTGACCGTCTTTGTTCATCGTCCGGTATAGCTCATTCACTCGTATGTGTCACAAACCAGAAACAGTCGCCTGTCACCACTCATTTTACTAGCCCGCAAGTCGTAATTGGAAAAGTCACGCCAGTATGTCTTACATACATCAAGACTTCCGAGGGTTACCTTTCTTTTCAACACAGATGATCACATTTTCCCGTTGAGATATCCGTAAAACCTAGGTCTTTAACAACCTTCGACCTCACAATATTTGTTTCTGATTAATGGAAAATGATCACTTTGTTATCTGATTATTCTCACATTACTCGATGCACGATATTTCCAGTACCGTTCGGCGCAAACATTTATTACTACCTTTAAATGCTTTCGTTGCTTTAAACGCCAATTGCAAATTTCAGGAATAGTATCACTTAGATAAAAATTAATGGATGTCCAGCCTTGTTGCTGATGACAGCAGACCTCGGCTTCTAAAGCTGTTAAGTGATCGCTCTCGTACTTAATTACGCCTGTTGGCATGCCAAAGTCTCTTTTTTTGAACTCATGCAGCATTGAACACTTGGGGTGTGGCAGCATTGGAAATAATCTACTTTCACTATGTCCCAGTAAGACCAAGATGTTTGTCCAACGGCCTCTGGATTGTTCATCTATCAACGCGGCACAAACACCTTGGTGTGCGACGGTTCATGGGTAGACATGACAGTTGGCTAAAACCACTTTTCTACCTTTTCATTCTCGCTGTTGAGCCATACAACGTAATGAACAGAATTATATTGCCATTTTCTTTCATATCAATTTTCCTGACCAGCTCTGAAAAAATCCAGAACAAGCCGTTGTCATTCAACTTAACAAGTCGCATCTCCTTAAACATTATGGAAATTCTGGATGATGCTGACACAGTACATTCATCGTGAAAATAAATTGAGTCATTTTTAAAGTGTCGAGAAGTATACGACAGAAGAATGCCAGGTTCACTCCAGGACGATACTTCACATAATAACAAGATTCTTTCTACTTTATAAAAAATCTTTCTGCGTATAGTTACAACAACCTTCGGTGATGTACATCTAAAGAGTTAACCAAACTTGTGGTGTAACAAGTTTCAACAGTCGCTGAAAGTGTAGCAGACAACTGTACAGCAATGGACTGATAACGGAACTAACAAATTGGTTGATCGCAGTATTCAGCTGATGGAGCGTGAATGCCCAGTGAGGCTAATCTCCAGTTTCATTTGTGGGTTGAAAAAATGGTTATAACATATATCGTTCATCGTCATCAGTTGAACGACCCTCATTATTGAGACACCAAAACTGAACGAGCAACAAATACCCTCTGAGTACTGAGTTTTAATGGCCCCACTTGATCGCGAAAATGGGCACTTTGTGACTAAATGTAATAATTTTCTCCGTATGCTGGGTTGTTTTATCGTTTTTTTCATCGCACGAACAACAGCTTTTGCCTGCATAACTATATAAGCACGATACTTAACACTGTTTTACTTGACAGTTTACAGTGTTTTGGCTTATTAATGGTAAGCTGTTGGTAGCTGGGTTGGTCTCAATATGGACATTCTACACATGAATGTCCTCTCTTATTTCATAATACTCAGTAAAACTTTGTGCAATTTTTCGACATTTAGGCGGTTAAAGACGTGGTGCAGAAATCAAGAACAATAAGTGCGGTACACTAGTTTTCCTCATCGTAACCGCCTCAGTGATCTATCTTGACCAACATCATATGTTGTTTGTCGTGGTAAGCATGTAAAGCTACGGTCATTCAACAGGTGTATATTTCTCTAGCGACTTAGACAGTAGATTTCAGTGTGACGTGCAAAACTTGCTCATTAAATCGCTCAGTAGATCCACATTAATACAAGGTTTACGTAAAGAATTTCATTAAAGTATTTTGTTGGATGTCCACCCTCTAATCTTTCATACGTCTCCCAATAGTGTTATGGTCAGCACGTATCAGGTACGAGTGCTTTAAGCCCGACAATCTGTGGAACCCGTCTTGTACGGTATTTGAGTTGATAAATGCGCTTCCCTCATCCACTTAGTTCAACAAATCCATCATGAGACTTTCTCAGCCGGCTCATGAGACCTTGCTGGGTTTCACAATCAGCGATTGTTGTCTGGCAGACTAGATTGGGCAACTGCGCGCTTTTCTTTGACCAGACACATTAAACCTGCAAAACAAGGTCCTTCTACGTATCACACGTTGCCGTGAATTCTACTATCACTACTATCATTGTGGATCAACTTAGTACCTAAACGTCGTTATAGGAGTTATATTCGATATACCCATCATTGTAGAATTCAAGCAAACAAACTCATCAATAAAACATGAATGACACTGAGCTTTTTAATGTACCGTAACTTAATTTTTGGCAAGCAAGTCGCCCGTTGGTGAGACACGTAAAATACGCATATCTTGTCAGCTTAACTTAAACATTATCAACTGCAGTTGGACATGAAAGAATGATGCACGATCTCATATTGGATGATGTATGTTTCAGGATAAACTACAGCCAACTAGTACCTAAAGGTGGTATTGTAAACGTCTGTATTTCCCCAATAACCACAAAACTGTTGTATTCAGTCAAAATATTAACCAATATCTCACTTAGTATTTTGTCTATTTACTTTCAGAAACGACTGTCATGCAGGTTTTGAAGAGAAAAACACTGTTCTTTAAAATCACAAGACGTCCTTAACAATGTCGTATTAATACGGTGTTAATAACCAGGGTCAGGTTAGTTCCGGTAGATTTGTAGGCAGCTTGCTGTAATCTGGCGGGTAACCGATATCCGAATAGCCCAAGTCGTGCAAAAGGCGAATAGTTTTGTCAGCCATCCGCAGAAACTCTTCGTTCACATTTTCATTTAACTCTGACCACTTACCAAGAGAATTTGGATGAATTTTCATCATAAACTGTTTGGTGCTTGGTTCGAAACTGTAACAAAACATGGTCGACAAATTGAGTCAATATGATTAACTACATTAAGCAAGTTATAAGATCAACTCTAATCTGCTCAACGTCTAGATGTCCAGTAGCATGATATCTTATTTCTGATGAGAATTTGGTCATTTTGGTTTTCGTATAGACTGAACATCACTCACAGTTGATCGCAGCTATCGCATACCCCAGAACTCTCCAGTCGGCCCCTTCCAAAATCAAGCACTAGACTCGAGTTTCGCTCTCATTTGAGCTCGTCAGTAGTGCATATCCTTGCTGACCGTGGCAAGGATAGTGCTTCTTTTCGAAAGGGGCCGACTGGAAAGATTTTTAGAATGCGACAGCTGCGATGTTTAATCTACATCCCATTTCGTCTGTTTGTGACGCTTGACTTACTAGCTTTGGTTATCCCATATGATCGACCACAACCTTGGATACAAAATGCTCAAAGCAAGTATCATAGGCGTACGTGAACCAGAAGTGGCATATAAGCGCCGTCTATGTGGTAAGTAAGTGTTAATCGTGAGTCAGAACATGCTGCTGAAATTTCTACACTTCTTGGTTCTGGTTTTTGTCAGTTGAAGTAGACCGATCAGCTTGACTTTACTCGAGACAGGCTGGCAAGTAATAATCAGATTAGTGACGATTCAAATCCGGTTAGCCAGAAATGAACAGTCAGCGAATGACCTGAGCGAGTACAACTATTGTTCAGCTTATCAAGACCGAATTGTTCGTTTGCGTAGTAGTGTAGGATTCTGTCGATTTTAGTCATATATACTTCTGAGTTTTGAATTTCATTCCCAGAGTTAGCACATATATTCTGCTAATTAGTGCTTCTCCGATGTTTCCATAAGAATCCAAAATCGCTCTGAGTACAGCTCATCAGTAATGTGTCCCACTTCAGAGTTGTTTTCAAACATTTACGTTTGTGCCAACTGTTGTCAATTTAAACCAATTGAGTTATCATGTTATCTTACCCACAAATATGTTCCTACCTTGGAAAGGCAATCGGTAGTTAACCCTCAGTGAGATATAATCTCCATTAAGTGGAGCAAAGTGATATAAATCTGCCAGCAAATTAAGTTAAATAATGACAGAAAATAATAAAAACAAATCTACATCTTCAATTATTACAAAGCATTGATAGAAGCTTCTCCATTCAGAGGTTCCTTTTTGGGCTGGTTTATTTTGACTCTACAATACGGAACTGAAGGGTATTCTACAGCACACTGTCGTTTGTGCGTCGCTGAGACACTCATAGACGGCCAAATGCTAGAGCACTCAAACACAGTTAAACAAGAACCCACGTAAACACACCCGCAGGCATTTGTTGGCTTGGTACTCGTTTCGTGTGCTCACGGAATTAAGGAGATTGGTGAATTAGCAATTGCATTCCTACCATTAGACAGCCTTTGTCTTTCAACGGTGTTCAGCATAGATCATCAGACTCATTCTACCCGACCAACACAGTCAGATCCTATTGTTTCACTCGGTCCTCTTGTGAGGTGAACGACTATCGTACACCTGCACAGAAGTGAATTCAACGGTTTCATTAACGAATACTGAATGCTTGAGGTGTGAGTGTGGGTCCAGCGGCATGGCTTCTCAACACATGGTTGGCGGCATCCGAGACGGATTAGCCTGTCACAGTGACCGAAGCCAAAGGACGCCTGCGCTTTAAACCA
>LUCH01000378.1:0-36987 GCA_013368495.1 Paragonimus heterotremus
TGCGATCTGATTGGCTGAATGGGACCCCACCAACATCGAAGACCATACCGTCCGAGCTGGGCCGATCGAACGATGTGGTGTGACACGTCCTGGCTGTCTCGTTAGGAGATGCGCCTCCTAACACATACTGTTTATAATACTTGATAGGATGCACCGGTCAGTTTGAACGAAAAAACGGGCAATATACTACTGTCAGTTTTTCTTTTCAAGTAGAGTAGTGCTGCCGTGGATTTCGAGTTGGGCTTCAGTGAACATTCTTTCGTTCCACTTGATAAAGTAGCGTCCGTTTTGAGCGTGTACATCTTCACAAGTCTCCTCAAGCTAACATTCATCAACTCAGTTGTTGTTAGTTGCGTCATCTTCATGCTGATTCTCATTATAAAATATAACAGCTGCATGCAGATTATCATGAGCGAATTGTCGATTTTTTGCGATTAAAAGAATGTTCGCTTTTCACTTACTGATCGGGTAATTCGTAGCTAACTGAGTTAGCTACGTGACAGCGTAGTACGAGCATCTAATCGTTCATCTACTATGACATTCCGATAAGATTCATGTATAGTGTACACTTTTTGATGCACAACTCCTCCAAACAAAAACGTTTACGACAGAAGCAAGAGCGTTACGTCATGGTACTCTTATTGTCAGAATAAGTATGCTGAGGTCCCATCAAGGCTGTTCTTAGTATACCAGGGTACTATAAACCGTCTAGAAGGAAGCCTACTACCTAGTAATCCTGACTTGCAGCTTGTGACGAATACGCAGTCATTTTGCTTTGCTGAAGGATCCTATACCAGGGTAAGCAATACTAATACCTACATGCTAGTTTTATTTAACTAGAGAAGCGAAAACGAAGTGGCCGGCGTTACACATTTCGGTGTTTGCTATCTGACAACAGCACAAGGTTGGTTGCATGTGGATTGGGATACTGCCTAGCCGCCCTAGCCAACTAATGGTCACAGGAACTCAGGAAATTTATGGCGTTACAACCACTACTTTACCTGAGCTTAAATTTAAGCTAAGAAGTGAATTACGAAAAGGACTGTATCTCAGTAAGTTGGGATTTTTAGGAGCTTCAAAAATCTCTTTAATTGTGGTTGGCTTCTTTTCACTTTCCGAGGTAAAGGCCTTTGGTTCATTTTGCAATTAATGTCACCTGATTCGACAAGTCCAGACAATCAGATTTTCACCTGAAATCCTTTGTATCCCCAGTGTATCTGTGTTCATGAAGTGTCATGCCTAAAGCGTATCGTCAATACATCACCATGACCAACTGGTTGGTATTGGTTTAGGGTGGTTCGGGCACAAAACCACTTCCGACTAACCATTAGACTAGGTTTCTTAGTCAGGTGTGGAACAAATTTGGCCGTCGAGAGCGTTGTACGAAGTTTTCTAGTAGGCGAATGTACGCATCTTATTGGTCCACTCTTAGATCTGTGCACAATCATACTGGTTGTTTTACGGCGATCCAGTCATGTTATTTGTTCTCGAAGATCCAAGCTTATTCTAGGCCCCAACAGTTATTTTCTGAGAAGGTTGTTTCTTCACTTGAAGTACCTAATGCTAACTGAATCGTATCTAATAAAGGTGTTTCCTAGGTTGGAATGTTTCTGCTTGGAGACCGTTATCGGGACGAGCATTGTATACATGAAGCACAGGCTGTCTATGCTTAGACAAAGCAGACGAAACCGTGGAGAATCTGTATTAGAGCGTGTTTATCATGGAATAGTAACATCAGAAGCCCGAGCTTTTGTGCCTCACAACTCATCTCTTACTAACATCTTGGCCCACGCCATCACGTGTTTATTGCAATGAGGTCAAACTGTGTAGCAATGATATCTGTCTGGTTTGCAATGACTGTCTTTTCTTTTTAGTTATCTACCAGGTAATTAACCAACTTTGTGTATGCGATGGTCACTCAAGAAAACACTTTTTTGGATATCACTCCACAGAAACGATCGCAGTCTTATTTCTGCTTTAATTCCAAATGTACTACGACGATTATCGTTACAATTTTCTGTCTTGAGATTTGGGGTCCAGTCCACACTAGACAGCTAGTTTCATGATTCTACAAACAGTCCGAGTTTTTACAAGCCGTTATTATTACTATGTTGCTGTTTTACACAAATGGATGGCACTTCTGCTAAGCTATTACATTTCAAACCACATATCACTAAATACTTGCGACCATAGCTTGCCATTCATTCTATCACACCACGTGTAAACCTACATGCGCGCGGAGCTTTCACATCGTTTCACCCAAACAGTGAGGTCTACGGTTATTGCCTAACAAATCATTCGCAATCGTCTGACGAGGGACATCTGAAGGTACTTCCGTGAACCGACGTGTTAGTCAGTACGCAGATAAATAACCCCTATTTTCCACCAGCAACAGCACGAACCTCTTCGAGACGGTACACGAAACAGTATCAATTGCGTGGTAATCAGAGTGAAATATACAGTGTGCAAGAGGTTATATATTTCTTTCAATATACCAATCTTCCGTTGACTGCTGTATATGTGTATAGTGCAGCGACCTTTAGAGATACTTCCAGCTAGTAACGGTCACTCAAAACATGACTCTATATTCATCAAGACTCAGTAATAAATATGCAATCGATCCGCTTCTGTTCTCACTACCATCGACTGCCTGCCTGCGGCCGGGAAGCTACGAGACATTCCCATAGTTTGCAATGAATGTTTATAGTAGAAACCACGTCTTCTGACACTGAGTTATGGTCCTTCACTATTTCCTTCAGCCCTTTTTGTTGATAGAGCTTTGTTGATAGGCGCCTTTTATTAGACACGCAAGTCAGAAAATTCCCGCCATAAGAAGTCAACTGAGTGGCCACGTGCATTGTGTAGACCGCCGGTCTCTTTAGCTCGTCCAACGTCAGATATTCAAGAGGATGTTGACCACCTCGCAGGACTGATCAATTAACAACAAGAAATCGTCAGACACAAGCTTCACCTTATATTCCACGCTGAAACTCAGATAGACTGAGGGATTCCGAAGTTTGCCATTTTATCTCAGTATGTAAGTGGATCTTTCAGACACAGTTTGTGTCGATATTTCAGACTCGTTGATAAACCAGCTTGACTCCTTACTGAAATGTCATTATTGTCATTGTCACTGCTAAGTGTTAAGTTACAGATGATAAAGAGTGATCTCAAGGTGGGGTAATTGGGTCTTTTTATGTTGCTAAGTAAGAGTCTTTACGATAGTATTTTACTAGTCTTTCCTGATTTCAAGTTAGATTATCTTCAACTAGCAGTGTTTTTACCGAAGAACCCCCTCAGTAGGTAACATTATTAAGAAAACTAGCTTTATCTTTCACAGCATGGCTTTATACATTACTGATCTAACAAATATGATCTGTAGTACACTATTTTCACCCCGTGAGGTTCATGAGAACCATACATTCGATGGAAGTCAGTGAAAGCTACGACGAATTCAAATAGAGTATAGTCACGGGAATGTGTTCAATTCACAGACCTGATGAGTTGACCAACGAGGTTGTGACCACGAAAAATGTCAGACGAACCATCCTCACATCGCCAACATATCGCAATTTTTGTGATATATCTAAAACACAAGTCTACTGCAACAACAATAACACTGGTTACCAAGCTGCATTTACGTTATCCTCCCTGTTAATAACAACTGTAAACAACTATCAAGATAACTGTTAGTCAACATATTCTAATGAGAATTCAAGGTCGTTGGGCCTACGCACACACATGGGCGGCTAAACTCGATGAGCTCATAGGAAGCCAGCCTGAATGTGTAACAGTTAGACCGTCATCCACATATTCGCCCTGACTATAACCATTCCTGATAAATGTTAAGAGATTTTGATTGGTATAAGCTGAACAACACCCGCAAATGAATGCAGCATTCACATTTTAGCAGACTTTCAGTCAGCCCCTTTTGAAAAGAAGCATTATACTTGAGTTTCGCTCATATTAGAACTCATCAGTAATGCCCATCCTTGTCACGATCAACTCTAGACAGTAGCAATTAATATGCACTACTGGTAAGCTTTAACAAGGGTAAAACTCGATTATATCGTTATCCTTCAGAAGAGGTACTGTATATGCTCGATGAGTTTAAAAAAAATAACTATCATCAACCCTGACCTTTTATGTAAACATTGAGAATAGTGACACGAATTGAACCTTAGTCTAGGTTAACATTTTCATAACTGTGATATTACCTTCGGAGATGTTATAGTAGGAAACGTATCGGGAGGGAGACGACAGGGAGGAGAAGCATTTTAAATGCTCGACCATACAGTTGTAAAAAAAACTTCAAATGATTATAGTTTGGTTCTAATAAAGTGATACAGTTTCACCATCGCATTGACTATCG
This sequence comes from Paragonimus heterotremus, assembly GCA_013368495.1. Taxonomy (NCBI): domain Eukaryota; kingdom Metazoa; phylum Platyhelminthes; class Trematoda; order Plagiorchiida; family Troglotrematidae; genus Paragonimus; species Paragonimus heterotremus. Next base: position 4,373 of record LUCH01000378.1, read on the forward strand.
AACATAGGTGTAAATCATACTAGTTAGTCCTGTGTTTTGAATTTCGTGTTCACACACCGCATGTTGAATTGAGGAGGGATGACGTTGCCCTTAGAAATACGAATGAAAAAATAAACTACTGCTCTATCCTTAACTGGCAGAATTGGCTGGAATAGAACTTAACACCACTCTCTCCTATTTATTTTATGAACCTCTTACTTTGGAACCATACTCGCTTTCGTTTCTCCTACCATAAATAAATATGTTTAACAACAGCCTCTGAGATATGTACCCTATATGTTATTGAATGATTTTTCACCCAGTTTATTGCTGTTTGTTCACACTGTTTTCAATTCTTTTTTCCTTTAATGGTTCTCATCTGTCGCGTGGCTTGTGAAGCTCCCGTTGAACGTGTTGTTGGAAAACTCAGTCTTACTACAGGTGAGCGTACACTGATTTGATAGTCAAACGGAAATATAACGCTAATCCTAAGCATGTATAAGCTTCTGTAATCAACGCATTCTGGTGACTGAATTCACATTCACTTTGACCTATTTTGCCTATTTCCGTGTACCGAACAAGTTTGTAACAGTCAGCTAAAATTTAGTTGAACAGAAATAGGACGTAGACATCAACTCATCTACGAGTCAGTTGTCCTTCGTCGTAGTCTCAATGGAATTCGTAGATCAGTGCCGATGTTACGAGCACTAATCGGAACTGTGCAGAAACTAGGTCCGCGTCAAACTTCTAGAGGTCATTGTGGTTCTTTTATAAAGTGCAGTAAGACAAGTGGTATTTGTCTGATGGTCAAAATTCGCCACTAACTCGTGAATGAGCTAGTGTCTACAACTTTCAACGTTTGTCGTTCCTATAGTAGGAGGTGTGCACGAAGTTCACCGGATACGCATATCCTATGAATGACAACAACCACGAAACCTGTAGTGTGTTTTCGGTAAATTTCGACTATTAAACATATATTAATTACCTTACTTATCGTAATGTATAAGAAGTGGGTTGAATTAATAGATTTTGCCTGTTATTCTTAGAGTAGAATAAATTATAGCAGTCTGTAGGTGACTTTTCCAAAATGATGTTTCGATAACTAACATAGAAATACTCTGAAACAAACAGATGATTAAGATGTGACTGAAAAGAAGGTCACGTATTCCGAAGATTTCATTTACCGTTTTCAAGCTTGCTTGTCAAGTACCAGTTACTGACACTATATCTCCCGTTGAATATCTGATATCTGAAGCTGATGTGATGATTGTGTTAATTCGGTTGTGATAGTTTCTAAGGAAATGTGCACTGAACTTGTACACAGTTGCAAGTGATTGTCATCAGACTTACCACATACATGAAGGAGAGTAGAAAAGGACATCGAACTTGATTAAAATCTCGAAGATAAACCAACCAGTAACTAAAAGTGAGAGACCCACAAAATCTACCAGTTTCTGACAGCGTTACCCACCAAGAGTACAGATTACCCTTAAGATTCCTGCCTGGAAACCGAGAACACTGGTGAAACAATGTTGAACGTCGACGTCTTCTCATCCCTAACCTAGGTCATACGTTTGGCAGTAGGTAGCAGCCCCTATCTTAACCAAACAGTGCAACAGATGACTAAAAATGGGTTAGTATTCATAAGGGACCTCCCATAGATTTTGCCCACTCACTCCACCTTCTTTTTTGTTTGGTAGATGTTCAACGTGCGATCTACAAGGAACTCTCAACCCGTTGCTTGATTGCTCAGTCCACATGATATGACCGTTTCTTAATGATCGATTCGATGCTTGTTTGAACTCACCAGATAAAAGCAGCTGAGCTGACAGTGTGGTTGACAAGCTTCTGCCCAGTTGAATTAACACGATCTAGTGGTTAGTGCTTGGTTGAGGAGATTATTTGGTGTGCCTTCGTTTCATGACTTCCATGTGCAATCGATAAGTAACGGACTGAGTGGAAACCCTTCTGCTCAAGGAAAAAAGAATTACTGAAAAGATTGGCCTGATGGTCATGAAAAGAATTATTCTAGTGAACTACAGATTGTATCAAAACATTTCCCCAATTAAAAACACAACACACTTATTAGTTTTATGAGAAAACACCTACCTAATAGCATTTGTTGCCACCTCATCTTCGTGTCCTACCTTCAGCTACTTTATTCCTGAATATTATGGGACTACCGTTCCCAGCCGTTTGTAGGACACCTTTCGGAGTGTGAAGACCAGACGAAAGTCTTGTTTCTTTACGTCGAGACCATTGCAACTCCAGGTGGTTTCGATAAGGTTTCGAACTGATAAGCACGCTAGCCATGGGATGTGGCGAAATCCTCATACTACTCTCTCGAGTTGTGACGAGCTTCTTTGTTGCTACGGTCACTGACTCGACCCAGTGTTCCAGAGCAATAGATGGATGAATGAATAAGTTTCCAGTTTTAACATCCCAACATGTACGTTATCATGTTATCGGGTGGTTGAATACTGAGGGGATGCTAGCTAGGAGCAACAAGGGAAAAGGGATTAGAACACACATCCATTTTATTGAATGATTGGCTTCGTTATCATCCGACATTTGTGAGCTCAACGCGACAGATGAGATTTAAGGATAACTTATCGCTATTTGCCGTTGACACTTGTTCAGTTCCGACAGCTAACTTGCTCCGTTCATCCAGATCGCTCATCGCACCAGTAGGGAACCTTCGTCTTTGTGTCGAAAATGTTAGTTCTAACGAATGATTAGCTCCCTCGTTCCCAAATTCACTTTTCTAGCACAATGGTGCACGATGAACCGTAATTCTAACCACCCTCCCACGCGCGTTTACACCACCCACAGTGCCCGATGGTTCAGCCTAAGTTTGCCTTCTTATAGATTCAAGATAAAGGGCAACGATTCCTAATCGCTCAGACATTGTATCCTTGTGGTCTGTAATAGTTCAGTGGGTAGCTTACTGGAACCGTGCTGATCCTGAAACAGCTGGAATGGACAACCGAAGTACAGCCTAGAAAACCACCTAATCAGAAATCTGATGCGAAATATACTGTTAAAATATGATCTACTGTTTCAAAACACGTCCAATAAAAAAACTTCGCAAAAGGTTCTCGCAAGCGGATGGCTTTCGTTGGAGTTGTCCTATCTGAAAAGCCTTTTTGAGACGAATAAGGCCGGCCTTCGTAAGAATGTGGCTCTTTTTGATAAGCTGGTACATTTTCTATTCACAGTGAAAAAGCATGTGATCTACGGTTTGACTTACCCCAAGTTCCTTAGCCCAATAGCTTCCCAGACCTGTTTAGTTACGGCTTTGAAGAAATGATCAGTTACGAAATACAACTTATGGACGTTGATAATTTAGTGGTCATTTCACGTGAACCTGTGGGAAGTGCATCCTTTGGTTACAACCACAATGGTTTCGCGAATGACATAGGTCCGGAAACACGAAACAGCTTATTAAGGTCACCACGGCAGTAGGGATGGACGCTATGTATTGTTTTTCATCTGCGAGAATGTGCTACGCACCTGCTTCCTGGAAACCTACCACTTTGGTCATATGAATATTAACAAGTTTATTTCACAAATGTTAGAATTTGCTGACCAGCCGTGTCGCAACTTGTGCGGATGTGGTCCGCCAGCAAGTACTGATCATCAGTCTCTTGTGGTTGAGCTCAGGCAAGGATGGTTGGCTCAATTCCTTGATAATTTCCACCACAGTCAACCTGGTCTTGAATTTGATGGCCACCTTCAGCATTGACTTATGTCGTAGCCCAATTGTTTCTTTTATTCGATTCACAATAAACGACTCGAAACCAAACTACTGTAAGAGTGCAATCTGGCGTCAGACACAAGATTATCATGAGGTATCAGGCTTAAAACGAGGTGGTTACGCTTTTGGTGGTAGAGGTATTGGGTTATACAGTCCTCACCAATTATGTGCTTCAAAAATACCAATCTTCGCCAGCCAACAAAAACATTTATCGATGGCGAAAACTAACACTCGGTATCTGAATAAAATGTCTATTTTAGGCGCAATTTTAAAAAAATATCATCGTGCGGATCCTTAATTGACCTTACTTCAACCAACTAGGTGACTAGCTCCTACTGCAGAAGTTCAGTAGAAAGCCGAACACGAATGTGTACAGAATTCTGATGAATGGAACTGATCCTTGGATTGTTTGTCAAGTTACTGTATTATGACGGTTGCTCTGCAATGACGAACAATCACGTAGTTACCCTAAGGCCTTCCGAACTTGTTGTGAAAGTCACAATGTACATTTGGTGCCACATTCGTCAGTCTGCCAGCTCATTTCATAGCGGATTCATGCACTCATTTAATGACTTTCAATCGATCAGACTTGCCAGAATCACACCACTTCGATGATTATTTTAAACGCAGAGGTTTCTGTCGTAAATCCCAGGTTGTCATTTTAAAAGTTTTAAGGTTTCCAAGTGTTCCTTATTTTATACGAATGGTCTGATAACCATTGGGACGTAGTTTGACTGCTCACTAGGGAAAAAGTAACCTTATTTAGTGAACAGGAGGCACGAGTCGTCCTGGCCACAACAGCTCGATGCATAGGGGTTTGTGGTATACAACGAATACAAACGTAGAGTTGTTGCAAAAACAGAATACAGTAGAAAGAATTAATGGGCAGTCAATTCCAACTGCCCATCAATAAGTAGTGAAGGTTCGGGGTTTTATGTTATTTAAAAATTGAACACCATCCACACTTGATCGGAGCCTTTGCATTCAGATAAGTGTTTCGGCTAGTCCCCTTCGAAGTTGGTTCAATGAAGACGGTAACTTCAACCTAACTGAGAAGTCCTGATCACAGGGTTATCGATTGGATAGAACATAGTAATTCTGTCTATTCTCATTTCGAATCGATCGGGCGAGCTGAACACTATTCATACAGGGTTGTGGTTGAGCGTTTGGATTTGATTGTTCCGTCACGCGTATTGTGAGGCTGCTGGCGTTGTGATCAACACGCTAGTCTGACAAGCATGAGGGTCAGAGTGCAAACTCCGATCAGGACAAGAATGTTTCCCCAATGACCCGTAGGCTGTCCAAATTGAGTACACTGCTAAAGTCCGAAATCATCACTTTTAACGGGCTTGGGCTGTGCAGATGGTGCTTTTATGGTTTGACTGCCTACCGGGGGGTGGCACTTGGTGTAAACAGATGATGTGAACCGCAAAATACAGACTCCACCCGTACAACTGTGATGGTTGTGTGTTTGTCTGTTAATAGAAGCAAGAGTGGGACATTTTCCGGCGATAACCATTCCAGTGATTCAAAGAAACAGTGAATCGACTCATGTACAATGAGTAAATAATCCCACTGAACATATGTGAGGCTTGTTGACGCGTTATTCCGTTCGATTTTCTATTATCAACCGATCACAATAATCATTTCTGAATGTAATGCAACGTACAAACGTATCCAGACAAATCGGTCCTAGACAGTCAATGGCGATCAAAAAGGAGGACGTTTTAGTTTGCCCTCTATATCGTAAAATACGATCTTTTCTAAACTGTATGTACGGAGGTTGGCAGTGTCTGAAGCACTATGCACTACTGTTCTTTAACCGAGATTAAACAAAAATACTGGCCGGTAATCAGGTTTAACCTGAAATTGTTGTACGACTTGGTTATTTGTTAGTGTTGGCCTTACTCACAATCAACCTTACTTCCACTTGCTGGGTATAGAGCATGCGCATGTACCCCAAAGATGTCGTGGCTCTTATCTGTTATTTAATAAAAAACAGCAAATCAGTTACCGTAAAACTAGCTGAGCCTCACATAAACATAACTGTATTTTTATTCTAAGGAACTGTGTTCTGTTAAAGAAGATCGCGCAGACCTGAAAGCACGCGTCTACTTGCTTGAGAAAGAATTGCACGCGAATCGATTGACATTGGAAAGTCACATTGCAGCCGAGCATGCTCTACGTGCTCATTTGGACGCTTTGCTCATCGATCAACAGTACACAAAGCGTATAAACGCGGATTGTTCGGTCGAGACAAATGACCGACTTCCAACCGTCTCACCTAGAACCGGACAGTCTGAAGCTGTGCTACTGCGTGGTCAAGTCAAGGTTCGTTTCGATGTTTGGATTTTGCATGCAACTTGATTCATATGAATGTGTTTTATGAACTTTTGACAGTATACTTTCATTCTGATTTCTGCTTACCCCGCAACTAGAAAACGAACCACATTGCATATACACAGTCACATCTAAGAACTACATTTGCGTTTACAAGTTTTGATGTTTATACATCTTCAAGCTTGATAATGTAACCGACTAAGAAACTGACGATCGTGCATTTGAGGTTTGGCTGACGAGAATGTTCAGTTTAACAAGTCACCTGGCAACAAACACTGTGTAAGCACTCACATGAACACTACTTGTTATGGCATTTCTCGGTATATGATGTCAGCATAGTGTATTCATGAGCATCGCTTTTGAAGCAACTACCTTCAGTCAGAAGTCTCAAACCTGGTCAATACAGGTTCCACTACTGCTCTAGGTTAGGTCACTCAGTTAGCGGTAAGACATTCGACTAGAGCTGTGGAGTTGCTAAACTGGTTCTCCCTGTGTACAAATGGACGGAAAAGAGTCGAACAATATACGCCAGGTGACTGCGCGCCCACATTGAGTGAGAAAAGAAGAAGGGGTGAACATTTTCGATCTAATGTTGGGGTCCCTTGTTGATTTGACGACCAGTGTGTGGCCGCGGTCGTCAGTGGGTCAATTTGGACAAAATGTCTGTTTTACATGCAAATACCTCGTTTGCTGTAAATAGAATGCAGCTCACACGGGTGTTCAATAGGCAACTTCAGTGCAACCAAACTGTGTCCTTTAAATCATGCGCGCTCTCTCTCTTTCCATTGCTCTTCTGATAGTTTGCCTTTGGCTCATAGACAGCTTTATACCTGAGTGTCCATTTTGCGTAGGTTTACACACAGTAAGTTTATTTGTAAATATATTTGGCTAACGTTTGTCTTCAAGTTGTGCATACAAATATGAAGATAAAGCTAGATGAGAACTATCATCGGAGGAAGTTCCCCTTACATGTATTACTCCGTGACACCACCAGTCCGACTAACGGTTTTCGAAGATGTTCAACTCGCTTTGCACGGCCTCAACAGCCCCATATGTGTTTTTAGCATCTGGCCTTCATCATGTGAAAAAGCGCATGCTATACACGCACACATCTCCACTGTCGGAGTCAGCACATGTTTGTGATGTTTTCCTCCTCCCCACGTGTGCGGGATGATAACAACACCAGCGACAGCAGCAGCAGCAGAAGCGATGGCGACCGTGAAGATGGCAACAGCAGCATACCGGGTACAAGGATTCTCAAGCAGCCTGTATAATTTATGGGTAAACTCTGGCTGTAGTCAAAAGCTATTTAGTGTCTAAACCAGCATTAGCCGGACGGAGATGCTAGCAAAATTTCGCATCCATTTGTTTATCGAGCCGGCCGCATTGATACTCTCGACACCTGCATCGTCAGCGTGTGTGCGTACGCGTACAACAGGTAATCCATAGTCCGCACTAACTCGGTTCTTAGTAAGAGAAGATGCAGCGGAAGAGTGGAACGATGCGTTGTTCCCGTTTCACTTATATGCTACAGTTAGGTCGACGGGAATAGTGAAAATATAACTGATAGAAGTGTTCGATCCACAAACCTGTGGATTATCAATTTGCATGTGAGATACTTTTTGAAGACAGAAAACTTATCACTAGCATCTAGTCACGGGTCGGCGAAAAGGAACATGGTTTACAATTGAGTGTCATTACCTTTTCATTGAAAGTAGTGGTCCCACGACAACCACTCGCATTACAAAACCCTTGGTATGATTCCATTGGCATAGTGCACCACTTTACCCTTCAACTATTCTCGCCATCACGTTGGCAGTAGTTCAGTGGTATCCACACTGACTGTCAAGCAAATGGTCATGGATTCGAACCCCAGTCACTCTGATCAGTTCAGTATGTCTCAGAGGCTTTGCGCCATGTATGTAACCTAGTAGGATTTATGATAACAACTGCCTTGTGGCTCACAAGTTGAAAACAGTTAACCACACAACCAGTTACCACAATATTGCACGTCTACAGACACTTCATCAAAATACCAAGTCAGTCCGCGATTGACGACCGCTTATAAAATACTCATTCTTTATGGGTCACTTCAGATTAGTGTTAACAACTGAATTAGTGTTTTGTTGAATAGAGGCCATTTAAAAAGTCAAGACCAAACACCAATCATGGTTGGACTTCCTTTCATGCCACGGTCATCATACCGTTCTGAATAGGTCTAAATGATTTATACGCTACCTGCCTCAACAATTCACTACACTACAGTTGTGATCATATGATGCATTCAGCTAAAATGAACTAAACCGGAGTCGAATTAAAGCCTAGTACATGTACAACAATACTAGCAAAAAAGCTGTCTTGCCGTTGTCACTGCTCTTAATCAAGTTGTGTCCGATATGTAATTGGAACCCTCATATTGATAACAATCCGATGAATAGGTTATTTAACGCCAAGATCTAATTGCGTGTTCGAAACCAAATTAAGTGTTACTGAACTTTGTACTCCCACGCGCTCTCGTGCACGCGTATGCAACAAACCGTGACCTTCACCGAGTGAATCGACACCAGTAAGGCAATAGGGTTACGTACAAACATGCGAACCTTGATGCACATATACACGTTCGCGGTCAACAAGGTTGTACGTTGAACATATGTCAACATGCCTGGTGTATTGATCACAGTTCGAATGAGTTGACCTCTACCCTGCACTTGGTTTGCGTTCGTACAGTCCCTATGGAAAGTGACTTCCAAAGTGTTCCACGGGTTAGCACCAATTCTTTGAACTATATAATCGGACCTCTTCTGCCAAGGTTCATGTAATCAACGTTTTTCTTATAAAGTCAAAAACTGGCTGTGAACGTGATTAATTTAAGTTTACATTGGGATTGTTCAGATATGTTGTACTGCTTAACGACGGCCTCTGCTTCTGTTTCTACCCTTCGGGCAGGTATAATCAAAATCAGTCCGGAGCCTGTTTCAGTGGCTTTGTATTGGAATAACTAGAAAACGTAGTCATTAGAATAACGAAAGTTATAATTTAAGTACCCCACAGATGAGAATACCAGACATTATAACCATAGAACATTCACGAATCGCAAACGGGACAAGAATAAGAGTCGCCAACAACTGCTGCTACTGATGCGTAGTCAGGATGTTGGTTAATTTCAAAATGAACATCACTCATACTTGATTGCAACCATCGCATTCAGAGAGACTTTTCAAGCAGCTTTTTCGAAAAGAAGCACGAGATACCAGTTTGGCTTGTCAGTAGTGCAAAGTCTTGCCACGGTCGGGATTAGAACTGCGGCCACGCTTTCATGAAGAAATCGTGTTGACCACTGCACCAATGACCTCAGAGTACAGTTACAGTGACTGTGTTACACACAAGCACTATCTCTGGGCAGATTCAGAATTTTTCCTGTGCTGTTTCGAACGGCAACAGAAGGATCGAAAATTAATGACGAATGTCTAGGTAAGATCGTAACATTGCGTAAAACGTACAAGCAACAACGGCTGTTGTATATTACATACTTCTGCTGTTGGTCCCATTATCAGTGGGGATGAGTGGCCTGAGTCCGGTTGTGAAAAAACTGGATGGTCGTCTCCGTAGGTAACAAATACAAGTTGACCAATTTTGCACAACTCGAACTGGAAATGTGCCTTAAGGTAACGCAACAGTTAATCGCGTGTGTATCGGCTTATGGTGTGTCAAGAGAACCGATCTACCAATGATCCAAAGCAGTAAATCAGGAAGTGTGCAAGTGTATGTTGTAAAACGACTTATTTCACATGCAATATGAACCGCTGGATTGACAACAACATGATGTATTCAGAATGGTTACTACCGGTATTCATTTACGAACGGCGTACATTATGGCCGATACACCAAATACCCCCAAAACAAATTGAGCATTTTTAGGCATGATAAGCTGATTTAGTAGGCAGCAGCTGTAGACACAGACCAAATCGAAAAGAAGCTTGTGGTATGCTTCGAATTGGCTTCAATAGTACACTGACAATTCACAGATACGCAAGGAACGAAGATTTTATGTAAACTGCAACAATCCCAGTTACTTCCTTTGGTTAGCGAAATTCGATGCCTGAATTTGATAGAAACAGTCAAAAGGGTGAAAGACGTTTTGATGTCAAATCAAATGTATACACCACCTAGGTCTCATCGATCGTTACAGCATAGCAAAGTAGAATATATTTTGGATTGACTACATCTTGTAGTGTACCAATAGCGAAACACTGGAATTCTATCTCAACTAGCAGATGCACTAACGAAACCACTATATTTTATCATAGACCTTATTTATACTGTGAGCAGAAAGAGCCGTCACAGCTAAGGTTAGCGTGACCTAATAGTAAACTACGAACATTATAAATTGGAAGCAACATATTGTGACTGGAATGATTCATTAATGTTCACTGATGAATGGAATCCTGAGATGCGATATATGCAAGAAAATAATCTCAATTCGATCGATATTTCCTCAACTTTCAACAACCTTCGACAAGTTGTCGCGCAGTCCGTTCCTTACAATGAAAGCAGGTTGGAGATGTAAATTACAGAAGGATAGTGTTTTTTTCGGAACGGAATTTGTGCAAAATAATCTATCAAATTTGGCCACTTGACGCCCATTTTTTTACTCATTATAGAACCTTCTACAGGCACTCGAAGCACTCAGACACAGCACAGAACTCCAGCAACTTCAAAGTGAAGAACTGGTAAACGACTTGAAACGTGCCAACACTGCCCTGATTGGCGCATTTGAGAAGGCCAAACGGAAATACCTGACGCGCATAAAAAAGTTGGAAAGTCGGCTTGACTCCAGATCCTTTGTCGCGGCCTCGTGTGCGACGGGAAGGCTGAACCCTACCGAACAACCATTCGCAACTGGGCAAACAACCACACTAACCGCTCAAACAGATCCTCCAGGTGTATCAAACGCCTTCAAGCCGAGTACGAACAACCCAAATCAACCAACAATTCCCTCCTCTGTTCCACAACAAACAGAACGTAACAGAATTGCACCAGATGCCGGTTGCACCACGGTCGCAGCTCGTCCAATTGGCACAGCCACTCGGACGGTTCCCGGATTGCCAAATCGTACCACTTCTACTCATGTCCTAAGACCCAGCCCAATTCAACTAACTCGGCCACTACCAGCTGTGCCAAAAACGGAGTCGTCGCCGACATCTAAATTAATCCCTTCTCCTCATGTACACTCGTTTCGAGCTCCAAATCCGCTGGGTGTTCATGCTTTCATTGGGAAAACAAGTCTTGCGAACCAGTTGCCCCCCACACCCCCTCAAAGGGCTCCAAATTTGAGTTGAATGATTTGTGTAATGGTTCTCCACAGATGGCAGCTGATTACTTCCTGTACATATTCGACGTAGCTGATATAACAGTGTAAAACAACCTTATTGGTTAACGAAAACCGGTGTATGCAAATGAGGGCTAAACATTTTCTATCTCTATATCTCCAATCAGCTTCTGCATTACTCACCACGGTTGACAAAAGATGTTATGTTCGAGTTCAACTTAGTCAATCCCACTGCAGACATAGATTATTGCTTCTTTGCAAACTGTCCAATCGCTTCGCACGTATCAGAAACTGAAGTGTGTACGCAGCCTGTGCTTACATATATATCTGCAAAGATCTCTTTGTCATTGGCTCTCCATCCCCTTATCAATATTCTATCTATTACTAATCTAATTACTCTTCTGCATATATGTAAGAACCCGCCTCACTGTGTCTTGCTCTTGTGAGGGTCTCTGCGATGCTCATTTAAACCGTAAACTGGACAATCATTCAAATGACTTCCTAACTTCATTTCTGATCATTTGCATTCAATCCTCAAAAACAGAAATCACGTGATCACTTTCTTTCTCTTTTTCTCACACACACCTGCAAATAAGTTCCGATTTTTTCAGATGGTTTGACCCTCCCTTCGAAAAACACTGAGACTTTAGTCATAATGAAACACCAATAAATGGACGGTTACGTAAGCAGGCATATATATTTACTCACGTATCAATACACAAATGCGTATGTATGTAATAATTTCGAAATTATAATGATGATACCATTATGTGTCATTTGACTGGTGCGTATGCGACACATTGAACGGGGGCAAACCGTGTTAGTGCCAGATGGGCAAGGTACCTGAACAGAGAAAGAAATAGACAGGGACAGCAGAGTTCGTACTGAACAATACCTTGGTACATGCACACACAAAAACCAAAACCTACCTACGAATCGAAGATTTTTCCAACGTTGACCGTTTGCCAGTAGTACCTGACGGATGACGGCTTGCATTCTGGAATTACATTAAACATAGTATAAAGCGTTTAATAGCGTTTATCAAGTTAGTTTGGGGTCTCTTACGAGAAGAAGCATCGGGCACAAAAACCCCGTAGAATAGAACAAATGAAAGTTATTGAATGAAGTTGATCACAGATGAGCGGTATATGTCATATGGGCCAAAACATGTTTGGTCGATAGACGCTGATGACGGGCGGCATTAGTGGGTTCTGTTGTAGGAACGAGTGACGAACGGTCGAGTGCCAACTGTAAGTGTTTTAGACGCTACGGTTACCGATTATGAGCCTGTGCAAAGCATGAGTGCCAGACACTGATAACTATCCCGCCAAGTGACAGATGTGAAGTAGTACGCAATCCATCCAATTAGTTCATACGTGACGTCTATGAATTGAACAACACTAGCAAGGTACAACCGAAAGTACTTGTGTTCCAAAGATCCAAGAAGTACATATCTAAAAATTCTTTAGAGTCTTGGACAAATGTGAAACTGTTTGCCATGGGTGCACACGAAGTAGGTATGACACTTCCAACAACTTGGACACAGTGACATTGTAACAGAGAGAATGTGTGTTGTTTGACCGATTGTCCTTGTTTACACCATGCTGAAGTCTGTTTTCTTGGTTCGCAGATAAACCATCGGCTGCTTCTAAAGCTGAGAGCGTGTAGTATAGTTCCGAGGATGCTCGCAGGGATCAGGGGGTTTCTGACGATACTGACCCAGGAATCAGTCCTGGAGTCAGTATTGCTCCTGATTTTTATAAACGGTCTGAAGACATCTCGAAATTGTCCGTATTGTTTGTTTGCGGATGACATGAAGATGGCAGGTGACTCCTCCGATCAAACTCTACAATTAGATATGGACAGGTTGCATGGATGGTCTAACAAATGGAAACTACCACTCACTGTAGCCAATAGCAAATAACTATCGAGGAACGAAGTCGAAAACTGAACAAGATGGCTGGGAACTCAAGTGAATTGTAACGAGTTAAAGAGAGGAGTAGTCATGAGAAACTTAGGCGTTCAAATCACGGCTGCTTTCAAAGCCGACAAACAGTGTGTAGAAGCTGCAAGTAAGGAAAACGGTGGAGTTGATACAGCTGAGAAAAGCGATTGCGAGTAGGAAGGCGGATGTATTAGTGCCGTTGTATAAAGTGTATGTTAGACAGCACCTGGTGTACACAATATAAATTTGGAGCCACTTCTTCTTAAAGGACAAGATAGTACTAGTGCAGATGTAATGGGGATCAGTTAGATTGTCCGTAACGACTAAAAGGAAAGACCTAGGAGGAAAGACTTATACTTTTAAGCTTTCTCTTCCTTCACAAAGGTGACGGAAGAAAAGAGGTGAACTTATTGAGGTGGTCCGCATGCTGAAAGAATTTTCAGGCCTAGGAAGAGTAGAACTTCGGACTCGGAACAAGAGTATACGACCGACGGGATGTAGTCTTCAGCTAACAAAGATTCGAGTTCAGAGTTCATTGACAGCTGACTTCTTAGTTAATAGGGTTAGAAACGAATGGGGCATATTACCTGCAGTGAGAATAGAGGTTAGCACGATGACGACCTGAGGCTGAACCACTATTGGTGGTTAGCAGTCTCGGATACTGTGTGAAATAACCGACGTTCAAGCGATCATATCTAGATGTGGGTATATTCATGACAAAATCTCCGGAGTTATCATTATTATTACTGTGTTGTCATCGGTCTCAACTACTATTTGTGATAGTGTGTTGCTATTCTTTTTTCCAGTAGCAGAACTTTTTATATTACTAGATTTATTTCAGCCTTTTTTAACTTTTCATCAGAACAAAAGGGAGATGATATGTTGAAATTTCACTTAACTATCACCAGTTGCAAACATAAAATATGCAGACTATATACAACAGACAAACAGAGAGGGGCAGGGTATAGACATGCAAGCATTCCGATGAAGTAGTACGTCATCAAAACCATGGCAATCCGATGGGTTGTTTCGTCCACGTTTGTGCACACAACACCGGCTGATGAGTTATAATCAACATAGCTTCGCTAGCGGCCAGTAGGTTGGGGCTCCGATTGCGTAACAATACGTCGAATGAGCTAAGTGGATCACTCTGGTGATACGGTGTCATGCGGTGTCTGGAGCAACGTAATCATCGGTTTGAGATTGTTATGCCAGTTGCTTCACAACTATGTTAGGACATAGTCTGCTACGCGCTGACATAGTTGTCACTCTATTCTGTCCATGCAAACGTCACTGCAACTGCAAATGAACTGGTAGACAAAGTGAAAGACAGAATAGTTAGACAAACTGCGTTCGCGGCGTAACTGGGCCGTCGTACACTTCGACTTCAGTTTGTGCCTGATTTCGTTTGTACTTCCCTTTGAATTGTAGAGATAAAAATACGTCTTTTGAGCTGTTTGAACTGGCTCTTTGCACTTGTTCATCATGCTGTGAGATCCTATGAATTTTTCGATATATGTATGTGAACAATAACATTTTTCTTAAAATCTCTGTCCCTACCTGCAACTTATCATGCGTGCACATCTGCCTGGTTCTAGGAAGTATGGCCTTAATTAAACCAATCCTTTGGACCCAATCTACCAAATTTTATTCTGTTGTGTCTATATGATTCTTTTGATTCCGTAGAGACTTTAGGATGCGTGTCAGTGAGTTCATCAAGGATTTACTTCACATACGTTGATTTCCTCTGTACGAATGTTCCCCTTCGAGAGGAAGTTGAATTTTCATGTGACTGTATCTCTCCTGGAACTGTGATACAGGTATTCCACGTGAACATCTTAAGGATCTTGGTTTACAGCGTACAGAGAACATCCAGTTTTATTTCGAAGGGATTGCTTATAGACAGATGAACGGAGTGTCTATGGATAATTCATTGGGCTCAGCATGAGCTAATATCTTAGGAATGATGGGAGGGCAAATCCCAGACAACATTACCAAAACCGTTCTGTACAAACGATACCTTGATGGTATTTCGATTTTTACCAATGGTGATCATTTTGACGTGTCTTTAACCCTCTTATTTCTGCTAATTGTCTCATGAAACTGAATCAAACGTCAATTTAGCCTTTTCAGATTTACCCATCACTGGACATTACAACAAGCTGCTCACTGTCAAGCAACATGAGATGAACAACATCTTTATTTCTCCAGTTTTGTTCAGTCTCGGTATTGAAATGAGTTATGTGTTTGCTGTTATGTTTGCATGTGTGGTATGCTGACGAACCGCCAGAGAAGGTTGAAATCGATTTTGGAGAAGGCCCATCTCGCTCTTCCAGACACATTCATGTTCTACTAAAACAAACATTCGGCACCGAGTACCTGAAAATGTCTGACATCTATCTTCGAATTTCGTCTTCCTAAACTTTTCTGAATCCAGTGATTGTATTCTGTCTCACCACAATTTGGATTCCGTCGTTTTAATGAGCATATTTTTTGTTCACTTCTAATCAATTCGATTATATATTGCTCGTCTACTTAGGCATCTGGTTGTTTCATATTTGCAATGAGGGGGATAATAAATATGTAGTACAAGTTTTTCAGTGCCATTCAAAATTCGACATTTTTAGCCGTTGTTTTGACGTTTTTGATCATCTTAGATCAGTTCCATTTATCAGATCTTTTCAGCTGATGTTCATGGATTCACAGACTGCGCACCACTCGACGACATTCTCGTCAGGAAATGAAATCATTTGAACAACAGAGTAACTAACACTACTTTTTTTCTTCTTCGTATGATCATCGAGCTAATAAAAACACAAGTATTAACACAAACATGTTGCGTTTTAATCACCCCGATGATCAGATCTGAACCTGCCCGAACTGGTTCAATAATGTTCGTTAAGGCGACAAAAATGTGAGTACGAATATGACAATAAGTTATGTGTGACACAATCTTCGTTAAAAAGTACATACCAACATAGTTAACAATCAAAAAACGCCTTGTTTTGAATTTTTCCACTATTATTTGCCAGTCTGTGAGTCCGTTAATTTTAAGCAGTTTGAATCAAATTGAAAAATAGATCATTATGTCTGTTTCAGTCTGATCTGTAGTTGACGAAGTGAGTAATGTGCACGCAAGTTCAGAACAAGTACACAAACGATGAGTAAAGTATGCTTCTTGGTAACACATAGATTCTTTAGATTAGAGTAATCGGTCACAACTAAAAGAGTTTCTAGTAGTTCGGTTGGTTTGTGAAAATTGCTGAGCGAAAAATTGAACACTGCCAATACAAAGGTTTACCGACTGCATACAGACTGATTCTGAAAGATTAAATGGCAAAAAGTAGCAGATGCCTGTTCTCAGCTTCCATGTGTTAACCAGCAGTTGCACAGTCCAATGTTAACGGGATAGTGCTGTTCAGAACTGGAATCGAGTGGTCGTATAACGTTTATGACATGATGAACCACCGCACTAACAAATCCTATAGGATTACCCAGTCGATGTGTAACGAGCAAAAAAGTGGATCTCACACTACCTGAGACTACAGTACTGCGAACGTCGTTGGAACGCATAGGAATGAAGTTTGGGAATTATACCGAACACCCGTAATAAGCAAAAAACGAGCAACCTTTTTCCGTGTGAAAAACATGTTAAGCGATTCTAAGTTTAATCTGATAAAGGCGATCAGACAAAGCCTAAACATTGCTACAACTACTTCGAAATATGAAATCTTCTACGGATCCAAACAAAGTATCAGTTGAACTATTCCTTCGTTTTAAGTTTTTTTTATTAATACGACTTGTTTGTGAATGACGGGATTCAAATGCCGTTAAAATAAATAAAAGAGCTTTCTATACCAGTCGAAAGATCGTTGTCTGATGGGAGTTAATTAGCGCTTATTTGCGATAGCAATAAGAACTAAAAAAGAGACTGGTCACAGCTGTGTAAGCCCGTTAGTCATCGTGTCAGTTTAAGTGGTCGAGCATTGCTTCACTTCCATCTCTTGACGCGTGGTTTTCTGATGTGCTTGTAAATTGTCGACTCTTTCGGTGTGAGCGAAAGTCAAGAGCTTAGGCACAGCTTTTTCTAGCTTTCAGGACAGCACGACGAGCAGCTGAGCGGTCGGTAGACAACCCCACTTATGCAGACTTATCACATTTAGCATCTACTCGACCCAAACGTCTTGGCTATCATCAGTACATTCACCGAACAAATCGTCCAAGTGTCTGTGGTGCACCCGGATGACAGTGCAAACTTGTTCAGTTCAGGTATAGGCAACCACTTGATCATCAAAGTGGGTTTCAGAAACTGTATAGTCCCCTCAAGTAGGACAAAGTCTTCACATTAATGCTATGACACTGCATCAGTGACTTCGATAACCTGTCCGAAAGACCAACAAAAGCTAGCAGTTTTTGGCAAATTGAAGACCAGAGGAACAGTGCCTGGAACTGGTCGAGTGTCGTGTGGATGTCCATGCACGTGAGCAATCCTAGTTCACACGAACATATTCTAGTTGTCACAGCTGTCAACTTTTGACAGCAGCAAAGCAAGTGTTTTACATGTTTGTGAATGCATGATGGGATGTAACAGAGAGGGGGGTTCGAACGATACATCTGAATATGCGATCTATTGTCAGATCGCCAGCAAACATCAAATACCAACGGCTGCTTAAGATGCAGATCAACCAGAGTGACCACATCACACCGGTTAACACACAAACATGCAAACAGACAATTCGGGTCAATCTAGATTTGGAGATTATGGAAACACCTTATCACCCCGCCTCGTTTAGAACCCCTTGTGATACGTCCAGGTACGAAGTGTTGCCCATATTACACGCTTGAAACGGTCTCGTTGCCCAACATATGGAATAAAGTGTTGAATGGATGAAAGGATTGGCAGCAAGACACCAACAATACAACAGTAACAACGACAACAACAGTGAGAACGGGAACGACGAAGTGATGCAGTGTGCACGTACACTAAAGTCACTAGTTGTATAACGGCAAGGCTTGGAATCCTAGATCATTGGCAGATACGCATTACGAATAACTAATGAAGTGTAACGACAGGATCACACGTGCAATCCAATTCTAACGAACTGGGTTTCATGCGGCTTTACATCAAACAAATGGTAACGTGTTACCGAGTGGTTGGATGAATTATCACCGTCTTGTGAACTTACTTGGGTGTTGGCACCATAGAAGAAGCCGTGGGGTTCAGGTTCATGTGTGATGGACGGCCTAGTAGAGCGGTCAACAAATCAGCAGGCGGTGGTTGAGGTGAACTGAGAGAAACAAGGACAGCCACACCGAGTCCATTGAGCAAGTGTAACGAATGCGCCAAGGCAATAGTGTCAAATGGCTGTAAAGTGGGTTGGAATGAAAAATCGTGTAGATCAATTCGGTCGATGATACACAGAGATAAGCTCTGTTATGAGACCTTGTGAGCCGTTTAACGGTTGAATGTGGTGTATGGGTAACCGATAATACAGTACTGCTCAAATGACACGTTCGACAGACCAAGTTACATGTCAGTATCGGTGGGGGTCTCTACCCGTTGTGAAACTGAAAGATGGTTGACGGAAGAGTGGTTTCCATTAAATTGAACATCACCCACAATTGATCGCATTTCCATAGACTTTCCAGTCGACCCTTTTCGAAAAGAATCATTAGACCCCGTGCGTAATGTGAGGTCAATGGCGCAGTGGTCAACACGATTGCCTCGTGAAAGCGTGACCGGAGTTCTAGTCCCGGCAGTGGCAGTACTGGCGAGCTCTAATGAGAGCGAAACTCGAGTCTAGTGCTTCTTTTCGAAAGGTGCCGACTGGAAAGTCTATGGGAATGAGACAGCTGCGATCAATTGTGGGTGATGTTAAATAGATGTGAAAACCAAAATGCCCTGCTACTCATCAAGAAAAACGGTTACTGGGCGGTTATTAAAACAACATAACAATCTCTCCTGCAAAGACCACGCTTGAAGAACCCAAAACTCCATCGGTCTGAGGCGGTAAGCGTTGTGAGGATGGCACACTACCTTATCTTCCTTGCTTCCTGCGCATGGGTACCCACGACGTGACACATAAGAAAAATGTCTGTCTAAAAATATGATTACCTTTAACTGACTGATCTTTTACAGACAGTCACCAATTGTGTGCCACCGCCTTCCTTGAAATAGCTTTCTCGCGTGTTGCACTGTCCCTGTGAGACGGTCTAGTCGCAAATTCAGGTAATATGGCTGAGGCTTAGATAATGAGATCAATGTCCATGTTTGGTTTATCTATTGCCCAGGCTGAATGGGGTGGGTGAAAGCCAATCGTTGTTTACGCCAATCTGCAAATCCGTTTGGATGCACACGACACGATCAGTCCGCCTCCCATAGTTCAATGGGGGAACCGAGCCGATGCCTCGGGGTAGGTTGGTGAGGTGGCCACAACGTTTTTGCGTCGGAAAAAATCGACGCCGAGTTTACAAAGTTGGTAGTAACGGGAGCATATACAAAACACAGTAGCCAATTTAAGCTAAAAGGCAATGATAGTCATCCTCGTAAAAACAGCTATCGTTTCAGGGGTTGAGATAGAGGTTTTTCAATATAGTTTGATTCGTATGGTAGCATCCCCTGGATAATTTCAACGAGTATCGATCCAAGGTATTACCCCCTTGTCCGCACATTGATGAGTGACTGCCGCGTAAGATTCTGCCTCCGGACTGGTCCTTCGTCGACCCGATCACTGGAGAGGAAGCTTCCCACACTTTGAAGAGCACAGAAAATACAGACAAACATTTGAAGCGTATGAAAGCTGATGCCTTGATGGGATATTTCAACCTCTTCTTGTTAACTGAAGGTTGTCCAATTCAACTTTGCCCCTCCCAGATCACGCTTGTTCCGAAAGTGAATAACTCTTCTTCTCCCGATGAACTGAGATCATTCGCCTTATCTTCAACATTGGTACGTTGCTTTCACAATTTATTGGCTGGTCGTTGGAATACGCGTTTGTAACTGCCCGGTCTCCAATTCGCATCCCTGCACCATGATGATTGCTGTGAGACGATTTCATTACTCCATGCACCGCTCCGGAACTCATGCACCACATCTTCCAGCCTGTATGCGGCCTTTATTGACGTATCCAAGGTAGTCGATGCTATCCCACAGGATTTGATTATCAGATCAGCCCAAGCTTTAGTTGCTCCTCCACATCTAACACGCCACATTGTTGATTTCTATCGGAACGCTTCCGGCACGTTCGGAAGCTCGGTCCTCCGGTCTCATCTTGGTATTCGCCAGGATGATCCACGGTCGCAGCTGCTACTTACCATGGCAATGGATGAGAAGCTGGCTTTATCTCGACCGGAGTTTGGCTACCAGTTCCACAGTATACCAGTCAGCGATTTCGCCTACGCCGACGATCTGATTTTCCTGGAGGAGAAGCTTGAAGCCGCCGCTAATGCTCTGGAGCCATCCGGATTGAAGATCAGTACGCAAAAGACTAAACTCATAACCATATGTGGTGATCATAAGCACAGCGCAACAGCTACGACTGACATGTTCCTCAGTGTTGACCCGGACATTGTTCATTTAATAAGTGCCTCTGGCACGGGGACTTATCTCGGTGTCCCGTTCACCTGGAAAGGTAAAGCATTCACCACTCACCGACTGCAGCTTCGTACGATGTTGGATGAAACAATCAAAGCGCTCCTGAAGTCGCATCAACATCCTTACCTTCTGAGACAGCACCGGACCACTAAGGTGAATCACTCGGTAGTTCTGAGCGGAGTCCACTGAAACACGCTCAAAGGTATGAATTGTACAGTCCACCAGTTTGTTCGACAACGACTCTGCTTTCCCATAGACACACCAACCAATTACATCCACAACTCAGTTTGACAGACAGCTTGCATTGAATTTCCGTTTTTCCCATACAAATTTGCTTAAATTATGGCGTCAGTGCTTGCTCTATCTGCGAATCAAGTTGTGTAAATTGCTCCTCAAAACAAATGACAAATAGTAATATTCAGTCTATTCCTTATGTGTCAATTAGATCGCCGCTGAAGGGTGATCCCTGTAAAAAGGAGTAACTGTATTCTCAACTTTCGGCGCCAGTTTCCTTGACTTCAGGAAGACCTGTCATATATATATATATATATATATATATATATATATATATATATATATATATATATATATATATATATATATATATATAAAGCGACGGTAAGAGGAACATTCTGGAGGGAAAATTGCAAAGAAAAAGAAACCAAGACTGGATAAAATAAGAATAAATATAGGAACTAACAATGCTATCAATACAAGTAAGCCATTGGCTGAGACACACTGCCAGTTCAGCAAGTATTTCCAAACAATCAATTAAGTTAACAGCAGCTGGTAGATTAGGCTTCTATTTTACTGAATAGAACAGTTGATTGATCACAGTGGGCAATGCCAAATACGGTAAACACTCAGTTGGCGTACAAAGTGACTCAGTCACGGCACACCGATCTTCTTTATCATTTGGTTAACCGATCGTTTACCCCAAGTTTAAATAAATACGATTTATCGAAAGACTACGATCATCCCATCTGATGCGTGGGAGTAATACAGTGTTTTTTTGATGCCATATATACCGATGTTTGTATTTGTTAGTTACCTAAGTTAACACCCAAATACATATGAGTTTCATGTCTAAGATAATCGGTAACCCTTAGCAAATGTCTGTATCGGTATTTATACTCTTTTAAAAATGAACATAATTTTTTTCAAAACTAATGAGATCCTCGAAGATTGTTCGGAGTGGCAGTTCAATATAGGTAAACATTATGTTCAACCGGATGCCAATCTGGTCTTAATTGCTTCTAGACATGCAAACTCTAACCGGTACTGCTGCGATGACATTTGAAGAGATAGTGCCTACCAAACCTGAAATGATGATCACCTAATTGCAATATGTATGATGAACATTCACTGTCCTCATTACAAAATAAGACCAAAATTTAAAATACTAGCAAACTATTGTGACGGTTTACTGATTTATTGGTCGTGATCGATTGTGTTGACTAGTAGTGAATTAACTTAATCATAAATCCACGCGCAATAAATGTGAAAATTCCCAACGTTTGTCGTGTATTTGAAGAAGTCATGGCAGAATCAATGCCACGTGGAGGTACATATGACTCTTGCAGATAGTTTGAATCTGACAGAAGCCTAGAAATATTGCACTTGCGCTGCTTCACAAACAACTAGACTGTAATGCAACGTGGAATGTAACAAGTGGACGCACATCTGAAAGAGATAAAAGTGACATGCGTTCTTTTGAGAGCACAACTCGTAGGAGTTAGATTCGCGCACCTCGTGCCACGAACGGAATTTCTGATTATGTCACCAATCATTTGAACATCACTTTGGGTGAGAGTGTGGAATGATTAACAAGGCTCTTTTGTGGAAAACACTTTGGAGATTCTTTATCCTATTCCTAATGAGTATGGATGATAAGTTCGAATAGATGTGAGCTCACCAATCAAAATTACGGTAGTGTATGAGTGCACGAAACTGTGTTATCACACGACGTTCGAACTGTATGACCGCCACCGGTATTGAGACTCAGTTGTACCGATAACAGGCAACCCAATAATCACGTTGTTTTGAATCGGTCGCATATGTATAATCAGTGTGTGAATGGACAAGAGACTCGACTACCAGAATGAGGGCAAGGGGTTTAAATTGCATAGCTCGATTTGAAGAAACCATGTGGATGAGCAGAAGACAGTTGGACTGAAAGGGACCGCAACAAGCGTAAAGCCAAAAAACATCAATAATACATATATATTTACAAAACCACGGTTAATTTGTTCGAAGGGATAATACGGCCAGTTGGTAAGCTCTGAAATCTTACATTTTTTGTAATTCTTCATCAGGTCAATACTGTGGTAGTGGTTAGGAAAAACAAAGGCGGAAGTACTGAATCGGTTAAGCACACGTGCTAACGTTCATGTTATATACAACATTTCTCCATGGTTGAACAGAAATCACGTCCCATGTAGCCTCCATATCGAAATGAGACAGCATCTGGACCATTCCTTTAACTTCTATCCAGTCCGATGAGATGAAGTCACATTGGACTTGAATGTGACAGAGAATACGCTTGTGTTTGATCACAGCGGTTATTTATATGGTTTTTTACCGTTGAAAAATGGAATGCTTAGATCGTACGACAGGTGTTTCTCCACGCGAATCAAGGTCCCGACACAGCAAGATTTGATAGTGAAAGTAACAAGACAATTATCAGTATGGTTACTTCGTATCATCGGTTGGGTGGAAAGAAATGGAACGACAGCCTATTTTCAATACGGTTGAAGCTGTGCATCATAATGAATGAATAACAGCCTAAAAATAGTATTAAAAAACAAACTTAGCGGGTTACTTCTTAGGTATATAAAATGTTGGACAGTGGTTTTATCGAAGACCCTAGTGCCCATAAGTGTAATGAGTATATGTCGCAGAATTTATGAGTACGCATTCGTCAGTATAATATCTACTATTCCAAAACGGTATAGGACGATCAAGGTATTAACTGATGAAATTCAGACTTTGGCTTTTAAGTTGTTTGATCGAGTATGATGTAAGTCATGTCAACATTCACCTAAACAAAAAAGCAATCAGCCATCTTCGCAGCAAATCCAGTGAACAGTTTGCCAAAAATTTTTCTAGGGAAGGAAGATTACCCTTATTTATGGATATAGTCTGTGATGTTCGGTGAGTGACTTGTTCCGGACGCCAACGTAAAATAATGTTGATACGCTGACTTTCAGACCTTTCCAGACTTGGTTGTTGCTTACACACACTTCCGATCATGCAACTGAGAGTTATTTCCCTTGAGCATCGTGGTACAGCAAACTATGGTATAAACCCGTTAAGTAACGTGTATTAACACAAACATAAACGACCTTGGACATCACTTGTAAAAAGCATGTTCAATTCACTAGTCTAAATCTGCTGGAACGTTGTAACAAACTTTTTCATCAGGTTTCGAACTGATTTACGAGTAACCGATCGTGTGCCTACACACAGTACTAAAACCCCTAGTGGTCTACACATTTTCATCAATGAAAGCCAATTCAAAACATTGCTCGGTTGTCAAATTACCGTCACCTCACAAACTTGCGTTCCAGCAGTGTGATTTAGCTGTGGCATGGTAAATTCGTCCAGACCAAGTCGTGCGCGGCTGCTGTCCTGTAAGCTGAACTGAGAACAGCGTGACCCAAGATAACCCGACAGGCCCGGAGTCAGATAGACACACAAACCCACACAGATCGAATTAGTCATCCGAAGGACCACAGGTCCGACGTCCCTTCGGTGGAATGAAAGTATCGATTCGAAACCGCCATCAAAAGCCTCTACACTTACAGTCTATACACTTCTAGAGAAGTCAGTTTGCCAACAAACACGATAATTGTAAGGGGTGCGTTACGTCCCTTACTCCACCCCGCCCAATTCGATCAGTACTCAAATGTATCAACATGTTACCCTAGATCGTAATCGTCTAACCGAAACCCGTATGATGCTAATGGTTTGTATGGACTCAAAGCAAACGGCCTTCGTATTCTAGAGATCTCATTTTTCAGGACGAAGCAGGTTTCCAGAGAACAAATCACCGTAATGTGGACATCATTTTGAATGAGTTGTCCACGTCGATCTTGACAACTCATCAAGACAAAGTAAAGTGGTCAAATAATAGAGGTTGACAGGACGTGGAACGACACAGCTTACTGACGAGTTCACAAAACAGAGAGATGCCAAGCAACGCTTACCGTTTTCGTAGCATGACTATAATACGTCACGTCAGAGTCCACAAATGACGCAATAAACCTAAAAACGCAGCATGACTTGCCTCAGATTCTGCGGAAAAATTGTTAGATTTTGATCAGCCTTTTACTTCCTGTAGATCTGTGACGTTTGGTGAAAAGAAAAAACTATTGTGATGGCACAGTCGGTTAGGGGAATATCGTATTTTTACTTTGTTCATTTGCACTCAACGGTTCATGCTGGATCCCAAACCAGCATTGTCTTCCAAGCGCTGAAACGATTGTAGAGACGTGCATGAGTAGTCAGGTTTTACTGACCGTGTACCGTGACGACCAAAGCGCTGGGACGATGGTACCGAGCACTTTCAACCACAACCACCAAACCTGGCTGTTATTTCGGGGGCGTGTTGCGCCTGTCCGCTTATCCGACTCGGTTAGGGGGCGTGACCGTTCGGTAAGCCCTGTGGTCTCAACCCAGGGTTTTGAGGCCGAGATAGAGCCCGGGGACAATCGGTAATTTTCTCCTCACAGTACAGTAGGGTAACCTGTCAGCCAGAGTATACCCATTTCGGTCATATAGAGCTAGTGACAGCCGACGAGACGCATGGGTGACAAACGTGGCGACCAAGATAACGCTGGTGTTATATTTTGTTAAATTGTTTTAAAGAGCTTGTGTTGCAATAATCTTCCGTAAAACTCCGTCGTTCTGATTGTTAACCCCGGGCAATAGTGCTTTCCGTAAAGCATTTCTACAGATTTTCTCACTTACAAATCCACCCCTGCACATCGTCCCACGCCTATTTCTTCACACTTTCTGCAGTAAAGTAATTCTGTCATCCAAAACAATACTGTGGTCCACGTCTTGATCTACCTGTTAGAAACATTTCAGTAGCTTGCCACTTGGTGGTGTGTTGTCTGTTGGAGTAAAAAATGTGTCGAACAGTTATCAAACTTATCGGCCCTCAAAGTCGCGCTTCGAAAGTTTACAAAACCTGTTACGCTCAGTTACTTCCAGTTATCCATGGCTACGATTACATCTTGATATGACAGACTGGTCTGGCATAGTGCAGTCGCAACGGTCCTGAAACCGCCCCCCCATGGCCACATGGCTACTCATGAGTAGTAATTTTCGTGACTCATGACTCCTGAGCACAAACGGTTCTACGTGATAGAACGGATTAAAATCTGGGCTAGGAATGGACAAATGATGTTACGAGTTCACCTTGTGTAGAAGTTTAAGCAGACGAATTTACGTAAATATAGGCATATGCAAGCCAACACCAGTCATCTACATAATCAAGCACTGATAGTTTCGATGCTCTGATGAGCATTTGAAAGATATGTCAAATAGTTATTACAGATATTCAATCCAATCGTAAATAATTGCCTTGGAATGTTTCAACCAGAAAGTTAGGCTATTGATTTGTTTCGGACCTGACTCAAACAGTAACCGCAACACAAAACCAGTGTAGAATAAAACCGTTTCTCAGGTTTTGCTAGGAGCGACGGAATAACCACATTCGATTCAGATTAGAAATGAATGGATTCAAAATTTATGACGCCGAATATATAAAAATGGAACATTTTAATGAAAGCAAACCATGAACAACCTTGACGGTAAACGAAGTTCCTCAGTTTCAACAACGAATCAGGCTGATATAAAAAAACACTGGGATGAGTACGTTATGGATATATACTCAGAAAAAGTTCACTCCGGATGGAGAGTTATAACTGAATCATCATTGGGAAATAGATGATTGAGTTAGACAATCAGAACCTTCATGGCTGAGGGGTCCACAGACCACCATTGGAAATTGGGCAAACGTATCTCCAAAAGTAAGTACAAAACACTATAGACTGCTGGATAACCATGCTTATAATCTGTGTCAAGGTAAAACAAAATGAATTTCCATTGAAAATAACTCGCAAGTTGTATGTAGAGTCGCCTAGTTTTTGACGTTTCAAATATGAATTAAAAGCTCATTCGGATGAAATATGGTGTTTATAAAACCAGAAGTAAGTGAAACAAACGGATTCGGATTAATACGATTGAATATGTTAAAATCCCATTGTGCTAACTGTTTTGAAACACTTTTTCAAGGCAACTCTATATTTGATGCAAATAACAGACAGTTCAGATTGGCTTGTCCTGACCTTGTGAGAACACTCACGTCCATATATCCACTTCAAGTGTTAGCATGACCTATTATTGTACTGCACATCAACGCCATAGAATCATACGCGTCGAGCCCACGTAACAGATAGTCGAAAACGTTCCAAGGACGAGTGGTTCCAAATAAATATTATAGCCGGCAAAAACTCGCGTGAAACTATGATCCCTCAATCGCATACAAACATGGTTCAATTCATTCATGTTCACGCAAGGCCCCACAAAAAACTTTGGCGATCATTCTTAACTACTCATGAGTAGCCAAACTATAACAATAATAAAAACAATTTAATAGGGTAACAGACTAAAAGAATCCGTAAGCTTTCTAAGTTCGCGTTTCGCTGTTAATTTACGGCGGAATGTTAGAAATAGTGGGGCCAAAATAAGTTTATAGAACAGTTTTGCACGAAGGAGACCCTTTTATTTTATCCAATACTGATTTCACATTATATTATTATGGCTGCATGCAATTCACAAAAACAAAGCCCACCATTGTGTGCAATTGTTTCGTTTCCGAACTGTAGGATAATGCATGGTGTTGCGAAAAGTTTTCGACACAACTGTAAAATGATTCTGCAGGAAAATGATACCAGTATCAGTATACCTGTATTCCGAGGCAACGTTCCAATGGTGCAGGAACGTTTTTGAGAAACGGGTGCTTATACTGTATCTAACAATGTTCACATCTTCCATCATAATCGACATGTCCGTTACGATGGT
Organism: Paragonimus heterotremus; assembly: GCA_013368495.1. NCBI lineage: Eukaryota > Metazoa > Platyhelminthes > Trematoda > Plagiorchiida > Troglotrematidae > Paragonimus > Paragonimus heterotremus. Next base: position 32,409 of record LUCH01000378.1, read on the forward strand.
CGCAACCAATGCTGTTTTAGTGTACGGCGCACTAAGTCGTTTACCCAGGTACGAATTTACCAGACGCGAAATATAGAAAAGCTGTTGAGAGGAGACGAAATATACAGAAGGTTTCTTATAGCGCTAAGAATGGTACCGACACGTAAATTAGCCAGGGAGGCTAGAGACCAGCGGTCGACCAGCGAGTCAGCCGGAAGAGTATGTGACACACCTGTGTGTTCAGGCACATGTTACAGTCACATGGCATGCAGACAAACAATTGGACAGCATGCATCATGCGAACTTTCTTAATAGTCTAGGTACAATATGCAACTAGTTTACACATTATACCACAGGCAGGCCAATGAAATCTCCAGGTCGCTGCACTATGTTGCTGAGGCTTATTGTCGGGATGTTCACTTTATTTGACTTCAAGGCTTAGGTTTTCATCTGGGTAGCCCAATAGTGGTTTTGCAAGCCTGATCAAACAGAATCATGCTATGGTAACTATTACACGTGCTACTTATAAGTAGCGAAGAAGCTTTAACCGACATCAGAAATAATCGAAAAACTGGTTTAAACCAGATATGTCCTTAACATAGACGACTTCCCAAACACAATATTCAATTGAGGGAAATCACAACGTTAATGTGTGAAATGCACCAGAATGGGCAAAAGCCGCATCCGACGGGGCGGACTCGAACCACCGACCTAAGGATATCTGCGACATCTACAGTCCTCCGCTCTACCAGCTGAGCTACCGTCGGACGATCCGTGTGGCCAAATTATTATTCTTAAATTTTCCAAATAGACCGCTTTGTCCTCGTGAAATTTTCCCTTGTGCTAATTTGTCTGCCACGATAGTCCACTTGCTTCGAAATTATGTGAAGACATAGTCGCTGCCACAACCACACGCCTTATTATTGTATGCTACAATTTTTGAAATTCTGTACCTTATATACGCGTTAAACACTGCTGTCCAGGTCCCCTGCAGTAGCCATGATCCAAACATGGGCTGGAAACGATCCTTTCAGGTGCCCGTTTGCGTTGTGTCTGCCGCAAGAAAACAGCAAGCAGTGCAGATCTGTTCTGTAGTCAACACTTTTTTCAGAGGTCTCAAGTCTCGGAATATTATGTGATACCGCTTCACTAGACGGCTTGCCTAACTAGGTGCCGTAAAAGTATGAATAACTGAGTGGTTTTCATACAGGTTGAACATCACGCCAAAGTGATCGCAGCTGTCGTATTTCCATAGACTTTCCTGTCGGTCCCTTTTGAAAAGAAGCACCAGACTCGCGTTTAATTCTCATTAGAGCTCGTTAGTGGTGTGTTCAGATATGATGGTTAACTCGTGTCTACTGTGAGGTCGATGGCGCAATGGTCAACATGACTGCCCCACGAAAACGTGTCAAAAGTCCTAGTCCCGGCCGCGGAAAGGATATGCACTACTGGCGTGCACTGATAACTCGAGTCTAGTGCTTCTTTTCAAAAGGAGCCGGTTGGAAAGTTTATGGGAACGCGACAACTGCGATCAATTGTGGGCGATGTTCAATTTATATGAAAAAACCGGTGCATTTTGTTGCACGTAACCGGTTTCAGTTGCTTAGGTACATGTGAAATGAACGTACACAAATGATATAGCTTGCGATTAACAATCACAATTACAAAGTTAGGCCTCAGCGTAGTCAGACTTATTATGAAGGTGATATCCGATCACTACGGTCGGACTGATCACACAGCACGCTTCGTGGGATATATATGGAATGTACTTGAAACGATAAACGCAGTTTTAGCGGTAGCTATTAACACGTTTACTTCAATTCCAGGTTCGAAATAGTTTAAGTTAGCCTGCATCTGGTCGCAACAAGAAACAGAATGCAAGTGACTGAGCGAGGCAGTATGAAAGAACCTACCGCTGCAACGAATCTGCTAACCAACCTATTGTGAATATCGATCTAAGGCGCAAACCACGCTCATCACCTCATTGTCAGGCATCGGAGTACCCTACAAGTGTTCAGGGTGCAAAAACACGTTCCGTTACGAATATGCATTGAATGTATCCCCGTAGATTAAGGTATGTCGCTAACCTGTGCGTAGTCTCTAAATCCATCAACACCAACTGGGAAAATCTGATAAATGGAACGATCCTAAGATTCCCAAAAACGTCAAAACAACGGCTGAAAATTTCGAATTTTGAATGACACTGAAAAACATGTACTACATATTTATTATCCCCTCTCACTGCAAATATGAAATAATCAGATACCCAAGTAAACGACCAATATATAATCGAAATGATCAGAAGTGAACAAAAAATATGCTCACTAAAACAACTGAATCCAGATTGTGGTGAGACAGAATACAATCACTGGATTCAGAAAAGTTTAGGAAATATATAAATACAATTATGAACAAGATGAAATTCGAAGATAGATGTCAGATGTCCTCAGGTACTCTGTCCCGAATGTTTGTTTTAGCAGAACATGAATGTGTCTAAAAGGGCGAGATGGGTCCTCTCTAAAATCGACTTCAATCTTCTCTGGCGATTCATCAACGTACAATACATACCAAACTAATCATGGCAAACAGTTAAATATCGAGGCTGGCAACAACATAGCCAACAAGACGCTGAGCCTCCACAGCTCCTGGTGGATCTCTACACGTCAACCAAACTACTTGGGAACAATTTACATGTAACAATCTGAATGCTCTGGCCTTTAAAATCAATACTTCACAAGTTCGAGTGAAAAATACAATACTATACCAGTGCTTCCAGCCAAATGATTCCAACATCACCAGGCAAAGGTCAGTTCACCACTTCTAAATAGCGTACTTTTTCCGGAGATCGAATAATTGAAGTCCCCAAGTTTACTAAGCGTTGTGGAACATACGTACGTTTTTACATCCTATGGATATTGTCTGTTGTAGGCGGTCCGAAGAATGTGGTCGTCGTTCTGCCGACACAGTTAAAGTGTCGTTATATGACAATAAATTGTTACCTATCCCTTTCATTTGCCTTTTTATCGCAACTGTTCACAAGAAATGGAACATCCGGAATGGGACCAACCAACAAAGCGATTTACAAAAATTCAAACACACAGCCCATACAACGAGACAGCAATCTGTCGGTTGGTTACCTGTGTGAGAAAAAATCGGTCATCCTACGGACTAAAGGAGCTTTACACAGTTGTTACTAATCTCAACTTGATGATGAATAGCTGGTAGAAGTGTTTTACAAGGCAATGCAGTTACCATACTCAGTCACGCAACTACAAGGGTTGTAAGTATTCCCATTTTAAGTTCGACAGTTGTTTAACGTTAAAAGTAAAACAAGCGGATAACGGCCACTAGTTTATCGGGTGCTTCTCCAGAGCCTATTCGTTTTTTATAAGTTTTCTAAGACAATATGGTACCTAAAATATAATTCCATTCGGTAGACTCACATCATCTGTATCCGTCCACTCTTGACCAAGCTGTACAAAAACCAGTTCAGGTCCGAATTCATAAGCCATCGGAAGCAGAACATGCAAAAATAGGGCCAACAGGTTGGCTGCTCGTGCCTCAGGCGAAGGTGATGTCCTCGGAGGTAGATCGCAGTCCAACACTGGAAGTTTGAGCCATTGGACAGACCGAATGCGTTGGTTGGAGTCATTGATCAAATGACGTTGTGTGACCGTCCGCAACATGGCAGGACGATTAGCTAACTGTTGTGCATAACTTCCGCGATAAATAGAGCACCAGAGCAGACTGCGAATTGGTAGGTAGAAAAGACAAACTATGGTCAGCCACAGATTGCAGCTCACGGGAAGCAAAACTTGGTTACATTCTTAACAATAACAATAACAGCAAGGTTGTTTTATCTATTCAGGATAAACGGATAGTCGGTCAATGAGTATAGTAATCATGTAAAGCACTCGGGCAACGCAATTGGCAACGTGTACCTGTGCAATGTGATGAGGTTAGCAAGGGATAACTCACCCTTAAAGACAACCCATTTGTTTACATGCGCAAAGGAACTGGTGTACTGTAAGCAAAAATGCACGTAAGTAGAGTTCTAAAAGGATTTCTATCACTGCTAAGGGATATGTTTTGTCGAACAATCCGTGAGGGTTATGGAATGGATCCGACAGAAACATATCTATCGATTTGTTTATTAGTAAGATAAAAGGGTTAACGGAAACTGTCGGGGAGGAACTCAATTCCACGAAAATACTATTTTATTTGCCATCGCAGTAGCCTAACTCACTACTGACTGTAGTGACCTTCATAGTCGGCACGGTCATGTGCCACTTCACCCATCACGTGCGTTCTCAACCTTTGTGTCAATGTCTGGCGCCTCGCACACACGCACGTCCTTTTAGTTGGGAGGTCAAGGTACTGTCTGGATCTTTGTTTGGTCCAATTCTGTCCTTGTTTTCTCATTGCTCACAAACCCCTTAAATGTGGTCTAGTTTGTCACTGTCTTGTCTTCGGATTGAGTGACATAAAGTAGCTCTGTCCGGAAGCCAGTCTTTTAACTGTGTTCATTCGTTAGCCATCAAGTGGTTGGGTTGGCCAGGAAGATTCGTATTAATCTTGCATATTACGTAGTCCGTCGTTC
>LUCH01000378.1:43480-61424 GCA_013368495.1 Paragonimus heterotremus
TAGCTCAATCGTTATTGTACAAACGATACGTTGATGATATTTTAATTTTTACTGATGTTGCTGATGACACCTTACTTTCACTTACAGCTCGGTTGTTTGTTTGCAAGGTGTAGACACCTTGATGTTGTATGTTTGAATGTAGACGTAATTATTTTTAGTAGTTGGATTCCCTCTCCTCCCCCTCCTCCTCCTCCTCCTTTTTTCTTCTTTTCGTGTAAGGGTTGTGTGGTAGTTAAGCACCAGTGAGAACCACTGATATATTACTGTCTACAAGGATAATGATGGTATCAGCATGATAACATTAGAGGTTAATATTGAGCTTCAAACGAATAACACCAAAAAAGACAACATACGGCATAGGTGATCAACGTAAACAGGTTGGGTTACTGATGAGTAGTCGGGGGTTTGGTTAATATCAAGTTGAACAACACTCACATTTGATTGCTGCCTCCGCATTCAGATAGACCTCCCAACCTTCCACTTTCAAAAAGAAGCGCTAGACTCGAGTTTTGCTCTCCCTAGAACTCGTCAACAGTACATATCCTTGTCATGGTCGGGACCAGTGGCGAGGATATGCACTACTGACGAACTTTAGTGAGAGCGAAACTCGGAACTAGTGTTTCTTTTCAAAAAAGGTTGGCCAGAAAGTTTACCTGAATGCAAAGACTCCAATCAAATGCGAGTGATGTTCAACCTGAAAGTAAACAACCATATTTAGCACAAAAGGAAAAACGTCCACACCATAAACTTTTATTCAAAATCAAGAAATGTTCCTTACCTTTCTGATAAACAGGTCATTCAGGGCGTAGCGCAAGGAGACACTTAAATCCGGCAAATGTGAAAGTGCCCTCTTCGAGTATGGACTCCACGTTGTGGCAAACGAACAGCCACAAGTCGGACGGACATGGAATTCTGGTAGACACGAGGAAAGCAGACCGAATAAACGCAACCGATCGCAAGTCGGCCTGTTTATGGGCTTCTGGCAAGAACCAGAAGAAACTGGTTCCAGTTCGAGAGACTCGCGAAGACTCCCTTCTAGTCGGTACCGTTTGATTGGATGCTGTGTTGAAAAAACTGCACTGTTCGAACGTTTTCGTCTCTTTGAAGGCTTCTAAAAAAAGATTACAAAGTTTTTCCGGGTGAAAGAAGTTGGGTACCAAGAAGATAAGAAAAGTAATAGCTAACTGTTGTGTGTGATCTTGTTTTGACTGCATTCAACTACACGTACGTGCTCTTCTGATCCATTCTATAATTTCTCGTTGATCCATTTTTTCAAATGACCTAACGCCTCCTGATGTGATCTTAGTGCTCAAATAGACGTGCGGTGTCTTATCACCGTATGTACTGCTTACTTGCACTATGCGTGATGAAACCTTCACCGCCTGAGTTGGGCTGTAAGAAAAATGTGTACTCAGTATAAAACATTCCGTGCCGGCAACCTAGGGCCTATGTCAACAGACCAAAATTCTAATTTCTTGCCAGCCTAAAAAATCAACAAACATAAAATATGCATTGCCTTATAAATTATTAAGAAAAGAATAGCATATAACCATAATGTATCGAAATAAGGATTTGAAACTAATTGGATACTAAACCTATTAAAAGAAGGCGACAAAAAAGCAAATCACGATACACATATACACAAGTGCTGCAACATATGCTGCATAAAACCGCGTGCTACACTATGTTCAGTCAACTCCGTCAGTAATCGATCCGCGTACAACAAACCGTTACCTGTTCGCCTCCGCTCCTCCGTTGTCTTCCGATCGTTCTAAGAGATAGTTCGTTCAGCCGCAGTCATGGTGACGCTGTCCCACCTCCGACTTGTTACACGTCGTCTGTGTGCACTCCTACGCTCATCTCTATCTCTAAGTCATCGTTCATTAATGCCAGCTGAGTTAGCAAACTCTGTTGATCCAGCAGACATATTTAAAACTGGGGGATCCACACGAAGTGAATACCACCTTGAAAGCTTGCCTCAGGATGCACAACACATTGCTAATGCCATACAAAGTGGAGTGATTAAGCAGATGTTTATTTGTTGTGGGATGACTAAATGTGTTCCGCACACTGCCACTAAAATAGTATTTAGCGAAAGCTTTGATCCAAAGGAAGCAGAGTTGTCCAAGATAGCCGGATGCTTAAAACAATTCATACGGTATTTAAACATCAAGCTTTCTAGAAGACAATATGTTCTTGTTGAAGGAAGTGCAGAGCCTTTTGGGGTTTTTACAAACGCCGCTATGGTACCATAAAAAGCATGTGTGATTTCATGAAAAGAACCAGATTTCCAGCAAGCCTGGTAAACCTAACTCTTGATGTTTGCAACTGCTCATTCGCCAGACAAGTTGGCAATCCGTACCCAAGTTGGCAGCATCTGTTCACGTATGATGTGATCAAGCCAGCTGTCTGTCATTCCGAAAGCGATATGATTGAGTAGACCGTGGACAATATTAGATTTTAGCTTTATAATTTCACCTCAATTTAAGCCTCATTTTAAAACAATGGGCTTCTCTAATAATCACAGTTACCCTAATTGCTAGCTTCACCGATGTTCAGGGAACAAAACAAGATCTATTTGACATACTGTTGTTGTATGACAGGCAGTTTCGGTGTGAGTAGTATACTACTCATGAGTAGTATGTTACCCACAGGCAGCATGTTGGAACAAAAGAGCAAGCTCCGAACGCCAGGAAGACGATGGACAAGAATAGACTGTCGGAATAGTGTATACGCACTATGGCAGAAGTTTCGCCAAGGAGAATGACAACGTACTACCAGCCGATGTATGTGAGTGTATGTCTGACGTGCAGATGAGTGTACGTGTTTGTGGTTTGTTTTTTGACATGAACTATGCAGGAGTTTGCTCAATAAACGAGTTCTCTGGCCAAGCGTCTTTTGCGGTCACAACACTGTCAATAAGTTAGTAGTTAGTCCCAAGTCATGCAGGAAGACTCATCAAATTACGACACGATCAGGAAACGTCCGAGTAACAGTCAGCACCTTGAGATAATTTCGCATTGCGGTGTTTGTTTACATTATCACATGATTCACAATGAAAATCAAGCACAAAGTACACAAGTTAACATTATTCAAACAAACCTAATGGACAGAATAACTAGCTCAAGGACTTACAGGAAATTTATGAAATCAAGCTCCAACAGTGTACCAGAACATCCATGAGCAAACACGATTATAAAAGAGTTGTGGATAAAGATAACTGAAATCCAACAAATACTCTAGTAATGTTGAGGATGAAATTCAGACAATAGTGTTATTGATCGAATCTGTTTATCAGAATGTTTTATTTCAGGCCAAGTATAATATTACGTCGAGAATACATTAAAGTTGGATCACTTATAACATACTTTTTAGTAAGGCTAGATAATAGTTGTTTAGAAAATTATTTTAACCTACCATTAATGATTCACAAACATGTACTTATTGCTGATGTATGAACCAGTAATAGGATGAAAGGACAAAAGTACGCATTTATAAAACTGGAACTGGGAAGCTGGTCTCAGTTTTATGAGCAAATATTTAGCCATATGGCATGCAACCCATGAAGAAAGTGATAGGAGTTATATAGTTGAAATGTCTATTCAACAGTAAGAGGATCCCAAAACCTTGTCGGTACCTTGTTTGGTCCATTTTTCGACCTTGCTTTCGTCTTGGTCACAAATTCTATAAATACAAACTAGTTTATGACCATGTTGTCTTCGGACGGGACGACACAATCAAGCACTGTTTGAATGCCAGTCTGCTTCTAGCCTTCATGCGTTAAACTTGACTGGTTAAGTTGGCTGGAAAGTTCTGAATTAATCATGTATACTCTATCCTCCGTTGTTCATTGACATTATCCGTTGTTTCGTTATCTCCCGTGTCGTTGTTCCATTATCCGTTATAGTCAACTGACGCGTTCACAGACAGTAGATCTAATTACAACCGCCGTTATCACCAACTATCATCACTGACGGTCAGAGACGGACAGGCAATTTGTTGATCTAATGAACACGGGCACTGACATCCTGGCGTGCGTACACACGAGGCATACACTGAGACAGTTCACCTTAGGACGAAGTGCGTGTGCGCCCAAACTGCTTGAGCAGAACGGGACTCTCCATTAGTCACCAAGGCGTACGTAGTACAGACAGCGAAAGACAAAAAACGGGGTTGAACAACATGGACGACACACTGGCGGGAAGAAACAAATTAGTCCGAAAATACAAAACCTGCATCTTTTGTGGTTGAAAAAGCGGAATGTCTGACTCACCTCTGCAGTAAGTAGGCCAAGTTCTACGGTCCGGTAGAGATGTACATGGAAGGAGCCATTGAGTTCATGTAACAATCTGCAACAATGAGAAAGGATCCAATCATTCTCCAAGAAATTGTGCAAACTGTGCACAGTTTAGCTGTTTAGCGTTATCACCTCCGCAAAGCCTCAGTTACGTGCAAGCGGACTAGCCCAGATTTATGAGTAAACTTCCTCAGACACTGAGCAACTTGGGGTTCGAATATAGGTTAATGATAAAAACGTCGAATCTTTGGTGCATCTTCCGAACCTAGTAGGTTCGGATGATTAAATTCAAATGTGAGCCACGGTTTTGCATAACAGAGATAGCGCCCAGTTGTTGTGGCTAAAAATGGTTCCGTGAGTGATGTGTAAACATAAAGACAGAACTCACGGTACAATGGAGTGCAGAGCACGTGCTTGGATTGACAAGATGACTTCGTTCAGGACAGTGAGTTGTCTGGAGTCACTGGAAATTTGGTCAACAATGTGAAGCTAGCAAAACGTTTGATTGCACAGCATAGACAGGCAGACTGAGCCTTCGTTTATATAGGCAGTGAGAAAACGACATCAGCAGTTTGCACGATATGGCCGTTAGTTTATAGAACAAGTGCAAACCAGTGACAGATACAGTACGCAGGGCAAGTCTAAGAGTCATAAAATGATCCAGGTATGCTAGAATTAACAGTGAAAAATCGACTTAAAGCACTATGAGAGGTTATTAATCTACTACTATAGAGACGTGACGATATAAATTATGTTTCAACTGTTGTTTGTGCTTAATCAATGACGAAGCGTCAACTACAAAATTCATCACCAAATGAGCATTGCATACGTATGCCATACTCGACGAGAGACAGATAATAAAAGTGTTAACTTTCTGGACTGAACTATGTGCAGAGTGAATAGCGTTCATTCTATTTCACCCATAAGCATCACATTCTCTGTTCTAAACAACCATCTTTCCCAATACTAGAAGGAAGGATATGGCCATAGAATTATACTTGGATCCTTTGATGAAAAACCGAATTAAGCGCAAAAGCCATGCTTACTGTTCCGACCAGACACGTTCGCACTCAGTCCTAGTCGATGACTTTTGCTCATGATAGACAGCAACGCTGACAGGTTGGTTTCCAGTGGACTGTTTGGTTTGTGCAGTGTGAAGTGGAGAAGTTGGGACGCTGGAATTCGTAGTGATAGTTACAGGAGCTAGAAGCAACACCAAATGACACGAGGGTAGCGAGAGCGGTGTTGGCAGATATTGATCCATCAGTAGGTGTACATACTGTTTCAGCTGATCCGGCAAAAGCGGATTGGTTTCAGGCCAAACCACTCGCTTTACCATCGGCCTGGGATACGGTAAACAGAGTGAGAACAAATGTTAGCAGGAGGTGGTGAACAAAGTGGATTATTTACTCATATTTAATAGAGAAGATAAACCGTTTTCAAATAAAGCACTGCGACCGACTTCAGCTTCAGTTGTACCAAACTTGAACGAATATATTTAAATGGGTGCATAAGTACAGATGGGTCAAAATGAGAACTATGTGTATAACTTACCAAGAAGCAAGCGGTAAGTGAGACAAGTCCGGACGGTTGACAGTCTTCGACGCGTCATAGATCCAAAGAGACTTCCAATACCCACGCAGCGCCATAATACACGATTCTATGGTTCGCTTGATACTAGGTTTGTAAAAAGTGGAGACCAATTGAGATTATATACAGATTGACCCATACAAACTAGTTTCAAATGCCGAAACTTCTTTTACTTCCGTTCAAAAACTAAAGTATTGCGCTTGGCCATTAATTGCACTATGCGGAATGTGGGGCTCTACCGAAGCTGATTTGTGTCAGCCCAAAATGGTACCACGAATGCCAGGAGTGAACAGAATTAAATTGTTACCCACTTCGAGAACATGTCTTTTGGTCTTAGAACAGTGAACATTCAATAAAGCAGCCGAATCAAACCATGTAAAAACCTGTCGACAGTTGAGCGATTAGGATTCTTAGCTCAGGTGCTGCGGCAACCTATGGACGATGCTCCGACGCTGCACAAAAAATATGCCGGTCCCAAGCCTTGCTACGTCAAAGCGGGACTTCAATCGCATCCCCTCGAAAAACGAACCCACATGCGAGTACTGTGTGATTAATCCTTGCAAAAATCATAAGACTGTACGTTTTCATCTATAAACTCGATCAGAACAGCACAGCCGTTCGTTAGGAGCATGTACGAGCTGTCGTTTGGCACATGTTGATTTGTCAGCTTCGACTTAACTTGCAACAAACCTTTTGAGTTAGTAACACAATCCAGGTAGGCAGTGTCTTTAAAACACGGGAGTGGCATTAAGTAACAAGCAGTAACCTCCTGTATAAGCACAAAACACTGAAACCTGTGTACCAAAGGTACGTCAAGTGTTCCCACAATTATTCTACTCGTAACAACTTACTCCTGCTATAAACAATGTCTGCCAAATAGGGTCCCCACCACTGTAGCAAAGAGAGGTAGTCATTCCAGACACTGTTTATTCCTCTATGTACTGACGGCCATTTTACCATCAAATACACACCTCTTCTCGATATCCCACTTTTAACTCTATGTTTTTAAGGACGAACATTGGACATGGAATTAAACTTTGTACCGGTCATTCAAGGGTCAATCGCGTTCATCGAGGAACTGACTTAGCCATCGATTCAACGGTTGGCAACTCATGCACACCGCGCCGAGTGGCAAACTGCTAGCGATTCCGAGCAGATAAATCAAAATTTGGGACTACGCAAGCATTGAAAAGTTTGTAAGCCACGACGGTTGTCACGCCACCTCAATATGTGAAAGAGAAGGCAACCAATGGAGAGTCATCATTGAAAGAAGTGGCTGAGCTCTGTGAAGGCTGGTTAAAAGAAAATGTAGATAATTGAAAATTACTTAAAAATGATCGCAGTTTTCGCAGTCCCGTAGAGTTTTCAGTTACCCCAATTCAAAATTTAGCATTATACTCGAGTTCCTCTCTTGTTGGAGTTCGTCAGTAGTGCGTACTCTCGCCACAGCATGGCTGAGCAAAATGCCTGTGGGAATGTGAAAGCTGTGATCAGTTGTGAGCTGGGTTCAATTTATATCGACCAAACTCCCCAATTGTTATCAGTAATACAAAAGATGTGTCGACAGTTGATGACTTGGTGAGTATGAAAGGTTTGGTTTCTGTATGTGACTCAATACGACCTGAACAATACGAAAATGCATAAAGTTACGTAAGTAGTTTGGCCACCCCAGCCAACTACTTAAAAAGTGGTCTCACGAAGACGTGTGACTTGACGATCTTCTCGAGTATACGAGTAAACTAGCCCTGGCTGAATAGATCACAGCAACAGAGGCGGAAAACAGCCCATTTCGTTTCTGTATACAAATAACCAATATCCCGAGGGTGTAAAACAAGGTATAACTTAATTAGATATCTAAATTTCCCCATTACAAGCGATGTTTATAGAAGTGGTGGTCCACTGGAGGGTTGCCGGTTAGAATCCCCCTTCAGACTTTCTCTGCCTAATGGGACTAAACAAAGATTAAATCTATCGTGGAGTGTCGGTTTGAGGATGAACATCAAGAAGTATTACAGAGAATAAACCCTAGTTTAATGGTAAAGAATGTGGACCGGAAACGACGTATTTTTTGTTAATGTATGAGTTCGAACACATCATCAACGTGCACACACGTCGCAAACAAACAGCAGGTCTGTAAGTGGGAGTAATACAATGCATATCAATAATCCATCATGACGTGATGAACCCACTCCATTCAATGATACCTACTGAACACCACTATAATTGACGAATTGTTGGGCAAAATCACACAGAACTGAACAACCGAGGTTCATCGCGATTCGACTCTGTCACAGGGAGATGAGAGTCGAAAAATAAAAATGAACACAGTAACTACTGGATGTTTTTCGTGTTCGAGTGGAGGAAGGAAACTTTTAAGCAGGAGGTGTAGAAGCCTATAAATTTAAATCCACACCGGACGAGATGGAACGAGGTACTCGCCAAGGTTACGTTGTACATGAAGACCGTTCAGGCTTCTTTTTCCGTAAAGTTGTTAGATCGATTTCCAAATTCTTGTGCTTGATTTCAGCCTGTCATGTTGCAAGGTAAATAAGACAATCCACATGAGCCAGTGCACTTTTGGAATAATCAGTTCATGTTATTCAGTCATGCATCACGTGAACAAGTCCTGTCAAAGAACATGAACTGAATTAGTACGTACACAATCCAAAATAAAAAGGCACGAAAGTGTTCGATCGAAGACCTTTGAATGGTCAGTGTACAGACATTACACTGCACGCCTATGCCGGACAGAAAACGTGGGTAACTGACCTTTTACTTGGTGGCCGGGACAACCGCAGTGGAGTGAGTGGGTCACCCAAAAGAGCTTTGACCACATGAACAGCGCCCTCTGCCAAGCTGTCCACATAATAGCCTCCCTGGAAGAATAGAGACCGGTGAAAGAGAGCCGGATTGGGATAGGACTGTCAGCTTTGCGAGCTAAGGGTCAAGCATTGCAGCGATATAGAATGAAAACATGCTTCCGTACAAATATGTGGGAATCGACCTTAACAGTCAACAAAACAGAATATGACAAAGCGTGTGGCAAGCATGTTTTGGATAAAAAATCGCCAGACATTCACGAAATAACGAACTCTGGTATTGAACAGAATTCGTGTGGTCACCGAAACTGCTCTGCCTGTAAGCTCCAATAAAGCCTTAACTAATTCCCTATCGATCGGGTGGGTCACTCAATGGCTGACTGACCACAATTAATTTCCTAGGTGTCTCTCTGAGCGAAAGAAGTGATATAAACAACCTATTCATCATAGAGAGGCATGATCAGGCCAGTACGAACGTGAAATAAAGACGCTTTTCTATGTGGTGTTGGCTGCACAACGAGTTACGACTTCATCGTTGTCGTTTGGCTAAACAGAATTCGATGGTACGTATAACCATCGATGATATAGCGGGAGTTAAGCACACTCAATCTACCTCTCATCTGGCACACAGACAACTAGTGACTCTCCTGCCAGAACTCCGGAAGCAACTGCGGGGATGGAATTCGCTTTCCCTCCAATGGCATCCATTCGGGAGTGCATCCTCCTTCCGAAAATGTTCCTCTTCAACAGAAAACGACGGACAACTCGTAATCATGACGCTCGCTCTTCATTCCATTGCAGACAGTCCCGTACATAACAACTTTTTGTCCCAAAAGGTGCTGTTGTAGGCCATAGCACGTATCGTTGGAGTACACAACGTTGCCGACTGCACACGCTTCGGCCGTGACTGTGCTTGGATTACAGTAATACTTGTTGTTCTCGTCCTGGCTTGCCATGTGATCGGGTGCATGAGGTACGTGATGCTGTCATTCAGACACATATTGATCTGGAGCTCAGACAGTCTTTGTTCTTGCTGACTCTTTGGGCGGGGTTGGAATACACCAGGTGCACTCCCTAATCAGTGTTAAATCAGGTGTCTTTTGGCCAAAGCAAAACAACTCGGCATAGAGTTTGAAGGGATCTATCAACAGACACCGCTGAAGTTCCCAAGTGATTGATGCGCACTGATGGCTACCTTGAGTCAACAGAGTCAGTGTTTCGGTAGTCGATCGCAGGGGTACACTAGGTCGAATTGAAAGCCGAAGTGGAAAGTCACCGATATGGTTCCAACGAGTAAACCAATATACAACATTGCGAAAATCTTAATGTTCATGGTGAAGGTATGAGGATAAGCCGTAAATGTTTTCAAGTTGGTTGTATGTAACTAATCTGTTTTTAGAAGGCGGTTGATGTGATATGATGAAGTGTTCATATCTCACTATTACTACTTACAAGTAGTCGACGATTCGGTTGTTGATAACTGAATATCATTGGCACTCGATCGCAGCTTGCTCATCTAGACAGGCTTTTTCAGCCAGCCTCTTCCGAAGGAAAGCACCAGACTCGAATTTCGTTATAGTAAAACCATGTAACAGAGCGTATTATCACCGCAGCTAGGATTTGAACCCCATCCCACATCCCACACAAGGCAGATGTGTTGGCAACTGTGCCACTAAGTTGAAGCTTTTTCCTTTCTTTCGTCCTTCTCCGGACGAAAGTGTTATTCTTGCAGCTGCGCAGACTTCTGCTACTTGGATAGCAGTTTATCCACAGATCTGTTCGTGCATCGTGAGTTGCGGGCCGATGTGGCGAGGGCTAGTGCTGCTTTCGGACGTCTTGAAAGACTCGCTTGGAAGAAACACAGCTTGACAATGGTCAGTAAGCTCTGTGTCTACCGATCAATGGTGCTGTCCATACTGCTGTACAGCAATAAAAATTGTATCAGTGAAACGTGCGCTATTTGAGTCGCTTCCATCTGAAATGTCTGAAACGCACCTTGGGTATTCGGTGGTCGGACTTGTTTCTGAACACTTAGGTACTGTGGCGAGCGGACATGGACGGGACCGAAGCCGTGTCGATGCTGAATCAGCTTCGTTCGTTAGGACACATCATTCGGATGCGTGATGACCGGAGTCCAAAACAGTTGCTGTACGGACAGGTGAAATCAGATATGCAGAATCCTGGTGGCCAAAAGCGAAGATACCAAGATGTTATCCAGGTGAGTCTTTCGCGTTGTAACATTGATTTTAGACTATGAGAAGACAGAGTTGAACCGGACAGTTTGGAGAAATGTGATCCAGACGCGCGTCAGCATGTTCAATGAACAACTATTGCGCGACCGAGAACGGAAGCGCGCGGTAGGCACGGAAACAAACGGTATCATAGGTCATGATGGCATGACTATATGGCGTTGCGATGTGTTCAGCCGCCAATGCGCTGACCGTTTAAGATCAATGAATTATCAGCGTACACACAGTACACTGTCGACGAAGAGACAATGAGTACGTTAGGGTCAACTAGGTTATATCAGTTACGTCCATTCATTTTCGAATCGTAACAACACAATAGCTGTGGCTACAACAGTTGATCGTATTTGAGGGCGACATTACAAGTTCAATAGCTAAGAACGTATCTGTACAAACTACCAGTAGAACGGCTAGTAGTTTCTCATCGACCCCTATGGAGCAATGCCAATACTCATTAGTTATCAGAAGAACACGCGATTTCAGTCATGTACTCACAACTTCCTACAAAAATCACCCAGGCGTTCGATTTCGTCTATAATAAGAAAGGAAAAACATTCGTCTAAAAAGTGTTGTTAACATCCAATCAAAGAAAGGCGACAAGAATGCAGCTGTCTTAGTCTGCCTGATGCACGGGAGCCTCAGAAGTATCCGACTATTTCCGGATGCACTTTTTGTAGGACTGACACCGCACAGATTAGACTGCATCTCAATCCGAGCATCTGCATTAACAAATCCACTTCAAGTCATAAGACCGAGTGAGCTGTTAAGGGGCGCAACGCTACCAGGTTGGCGATCTTCGCTGAAGTCGCGGGATAGTGTTACGGTTGCTCTGGAGCGATAGAGTTACAGTGTGTCCTAAAAGTCTTTGGAAAATTGTGAACCCTCAGACTGATCGATCGATCAGCTCTGACATATGAAAGAATGGATCAATCCAGTCCGCTTGATGGCTGGGTCATTGTCTGACGGTCCAGCATGTTTAAAGTGTGCGAAAGTGAGCTTTTGTTGGGTCCCGAGTTTTCTCAAAACGGCGGCTGATTATCAAAACACACTACACAGACAGCCAATGCAGAGAATGTTCTCTTTTTACCGGGAGAGAATTTTGCGCAAGAGACAAAGAAGGCTGAGAAAACTGAACACACTCGACGGTAACAGACAATGAAGAGTCGACTGCACTCGGATAAAGAATGTGCACTTGCGTGGTTAACATCAAAGAGAACCCACTTGCGCCAAGGAGGTGGATGACAAACAACGAATTTAACGTCCTAACATAGAACGATAACCCTTCCCAGTAGAAATTGTGGTCAAATCCGGAGGTGACTGCAATGATCATAGACTGCGAACACAGTGTGCGGACGACGGCACGATATGGTGGTCACATGTCCACCGCTCGGAACGACCTGATTACAGTCAACCAGGTGTGTCCCGATTACGATAGTGCCGTTGGCCGGACAACTATCAAACAGATGAGGCCCCAGCGACCCAAGCACCAGAAGGGCGTAATTATGATTGGTGCACGTCTATCTCACATTGTCCGACCAACTGCATTATATGTTGCCACCCACATAGGAGCTTGTAATCAAAAATAGATAGTAGCGGTAACTAAATCCACAGCCCGTGGTCTTCAGTCCTATTGTGCCAAAGTCAGTCTTAAACTCCAATTATTTGACTACTTAACGTTAGTTTAGTGAATTCGAATAAGACAGTGACTCTATATATATATATATATATATATATATATATATATATATATCTGTATTCTGTTGATATTACTGTAGGGATGTGAACAATAGATTCGACAGGGAAATAAAGAGATGCAGTTACCTCCAACGCAATGACCAATTTGCCATCAGCGAGAATTTTCAAGTGGTGGACGAAATGACCGAACACACTCGGGCTGAGCCACATTCGACCCTGAGGTGGTAGAAAAATGTGAAGAGTGGTTACAAATGTATGTTTGATCTATGGTGGAATAATGTGTATTAAAAATACAAGTCTTTCGCGCTACACAGTCTTAGCTATATGGCAGGCACTTGATCTTTATATTCGGAAAAATATTATAGGATTCCAACCAGAATGTGGATCACAGATTGAACGAGCCCGATAAGAAAGTGGCTTTTTTTAAATGGTTTGAACACAACACCTTGTATGTTATAGTCAGTGAGACCAACATGACCTCATGATCCCGTAATAAAAGGATCAATCATTTGGGTATCTCTGACTTAATATCTGTTCGTTGACTGATACAAATGGCGATCAATACATGATGACCGAGATCGTAGTATGAAGCTGACCAGGAGCCTGTCAACCGATGTTAAGGTATACTAGCACCTAACGTTTATGAGAGCTTTCTCAAATGTCCTCGACCCTTCATGTCCTCTTGGGATACTCTGCAAAAACGTCCTGGTGTAAAATGACTCCTCTTTGTACACTAATTTATAAGTTAGTATAACCGCTGTTTCTGTTTTGCCGAACTGGGATTATGCAATCGAATGGTCGGGATATATTGAAAATGACGAAAGGCAAAAACAGTAGCTGGCGAGGGAAATGTGGAATAACTGAAAATAAGAATTATCTGCATTTTGTCTTAACAGTAGATAAGCCAGACAAGTGATACTTGTTCAAAAGCATTCAAACCATACGATTAACAAATCGTCATTAGGAAACAGAAAGTCGTCTGCAATGGAATACTAAGAACAACTGTGGCTATTTCACACGAGCGCAAAGTCGTGTTTGTCAATAGACATAATGGTTGCTTCACCAACAAGAGTAAAACACTGTGGTCAGAACCAGTTATTCCATACGCATCAGTAATATACTCCAGAAGATCGAAACAAATATGGATCGATGAATAATCCAGATTTTAACTGCTACCATATTAGCGATTTCATTTTTCGCAGTAAGTTTTTAGTTGGACCGCTTGTAAACGACCACTATATCGACACGAGTTTCACTTTTGTTACGGCTCACCGGTAGTGCATATTGTTATCCGTACTGGGATCCGAACTACGGTTCCCACACACAAGAGGTGATTGTGGATTGACCACCACTCAATTTGCTTCAAACGGCAATCATAACTGAATCACCAAATCATTGAATTATGCTTAGGGCACTCGGTTGAGTGGCAGTCCAGTTGACTACTACCAAGTCAGGTTGAAATGGTGGACTTTAATGAATCCACTAAATACCACGCACGATTGCAGCTGAACGGTTAAGAGCCACAGCTCAGCCACACATACTGTGAGGTCAATAGCGCGCTGGTCAACATTCGCGCCTCACACGCACGTGGATCCAAGTGCAACTTTTTATCGGAGCAAAAATGTGCATTGCTGATTGCCTGTAACAAGAGCGAACCTCGAGCTGGGGTTACCTTTCAAAGTGGGCCGATCGAAAAATCTACTCGAATGCGAACGAAATGTTCCCGTATGAGAAGAAAGAAATACATTTTTTCACTAAAAAGGTATGCGATCTGTTCGATAGCCTAATAACAAATGAATTGATATACATGCATGAAACAAATGGAATGTGATGCGAAATACTCACTTCCGGACATCCAATAGCTGCATCGAACCCACATGAGACCAACACAAGTTGAGGGTTAAACTTGAGAAATAAAATAGATTTAGTGCGTATGAATTGGACGGCGTACACCAACTGCATTGCACTTTATGAACATGTGATCTACAAATTTTACATAATCCATAGGGGGAGAAACAAACAGAATTTGAAAAAATAAAAAACGTTCATTATGACATAACATGAAAATATGTAGGCATGTGTTTTGTGAGGAAGACGTTTACTTTTGGATGATGGCTGGCATGGAATGAAAATCGATCACAGCCATAGCCATAAAAGATCATCTACACAGGAGCTGAATGCAGTTTCGTTTGCAAATCTCATATCATAATACAAAGCGGAGATGAGCACTCAGTGAGGAACACGAGCACGACGTGATGGTGAGAATTGCATACGGTAAAGTGTTGTAGAGTAACGCAGATTGGTGCCACCGCTGCAACTCGTACTTGAGGATTGTACACATCTCCAGTGGCCTACATACGTCAAGTGATTTGCATCGAGCACTGTTAACCACAAGTTTTCCCGGTCTAGTGACAGAGTATTAACTATGAATCGAACAGACCGATTTTGCTGCATTAGTACACAACAGACACCTCATATCCCGAGTATAACACAGATTAGGACATTGTTCTTTCCTCAGACACAACCACGTAGGACAGTTGTGAAAGGAATGGGGCAGAAAGGCAGCCCATTGGGCTGTAGGCGGAGTTACTGACTACATAGAAGGTTGCAAGTAATGGGATATGAGCACAAATAAGAAACACTTCCCAGTTTGCAGCACTGCTGTCCCCTGAATACAAAAGAAGAGGATCAAAACAAGTAAAATCGGACAAAAAACACTTCGATCACCTAACGGTTGATGCTGGCAGCCAGTATATCATTCAACCACTACTCAAACATTTGATGAAGTGTTGAATACATCTGCTGTGCGCAGTAATTTCAGTAAGCGATCACCAACTTACTTGTTGTTGTGGTATTTGATAGCCTGGCGATAAAGAACGGCCACTAGCTTCAAATCAAGAAAACGCGGTCAAATACCGCTTGTTGAATTGGCGCTTTATTCACATGCTCTGGTTGGTCCATAGCATCGTAAACTAAGTCCTTTAGAAGACTTGGGACCAGTTTACTCGAAACTAATTTGTAACGCAATAGAAACACTGTCAGTAGATCAATCCTTCCACCAAGGCTCTTTTCATCTCGTCAACATGACGTTCAGTCAGAAAGTTCAATTTCGAGTGATATAGCAATTATCTGACGTGTAGAAGAATGTTCCATCTGAAAGTCTTAAAAACTGTCTGACACAAAATTCGTTGGAACTTCCAAACCATTGATCAATGATCAACCCATCATGTCAACCTTCAGACTATTGGTATTTCCACTCACCAAGCGCCAAAATGTTTGGACCGTTCAAAGAGCCAACATACTCGTTGGTGTTTTGGACAAAATGTGTAGTTCCGCATCCTCAAGAGAGTAGACAACTGATACTCAAAGGGGACAGCGTTTGTCATGGTTTGGAGCGTCTGAATCCATGTGAACCCAAATCCATCGTTACATACTAACACCTTCATTCAGATCCCTCACGGATGTCATTGGCGATATTGTTGCTAGTCTTTGCCATAGTTCATTAGGGATAACGCTATGGATTCTTAACAGAATATGAAGGTCGATGATAGAAAGCATACCTTCATGCTGCCTGTGATCAACCTTTCTGAGAACATTCCCAAAGTTTCTTGATTTCATGTATCAAGCAATTGGTAGGATAGATGTTTTAAGTCCAGCATTGTGAAAAATCTGGAAGTCGGCTGAACACGAATCAGTGACAAGAATACGATACCATTTCTAGTTCATTGTAATAGAGGTAACCTTATCGTTTTACCTATCACTCGTGGATTTCTGTGATCGTGCCAATTATGTCACTGACCGCGTTGTCTGTTACGTTTGCATAGCACTGTGTCAAGCACCGCCCGCTACACATCTAGTAAGTTCTCACAAGTTTTCTTGAATCAATCGGTATCAACCTATGGTTTCATGTGCCGTGTTTACGTGCTTGGATTGTTTGGTTACCCAAATGTCAGACATGAGATTCATTACTCTCTGGAAAGGTGCAAATACCTTGATACTTAGTGTTTGAGTTTGGACACGCAGATACAAGAAACGAATCCCATATCTTCTCTTTCATTGATCGTTAAACCAGAGTTTGTTCTTCTTATTATATAACAGTTAAATACCAGCGTCGACCATTTGCTTATTGCTATTACTGTCGTAGCAGTACTGAGAATGAGTTAGGAAGCTTGCTTCATTTCATTTAAAAGATTGGTTTTCATATTCACATGGCCTAATGATCGAAAAGAACAGAGGAAGAGGGATAGCAATTGCGAATGTTAGCCTTTACCTCCACTGTTGGGACTAGCAATAATTCGTTGAATATTCATGTGTTCCTGTGCCAAAGTCTTGTGTAACGCCTGCATGCCTACTGACAGTCGATGAGGTCAGTTTGTTCCAACCACTGAAAGTTGTTGTTTTGTCGGGTTTACTCCATTGGTATATTTTTCTATGAACAATTAACCATAACCAGCGCATAATCCAATGACTTGTATTGTTTTAGCATCAACTTTCAGCAGCTAATCGATACGGTCTTCTTTTGAGTGGATCGCAAATGACGATGAAGCAAATGCAATACATCGTATTATTTTACGGTTAGTTAGCGGTCTTCCGTTTGATAAGGGGACATACTGTGGTGAATCATCAAACCGGAGGTGCGTATATTCCAACACCCGGCGGAATACCTCAACGTGGGGAGGTACGTCCAAAAGCCCACGGCGAACGCATCGGGGACAGGACGAGCGGCCGAACGAGCCCTCACTCAACGAGATCGGACCAACGGATGAGGAATGGCAAGGAGGAAACCCCCCGATAGAAGGCGTCGATCACACACATAAACCGGGCAGAAGTGTACATGACGTGCGGACGGAAACCAGGAATTTTTATGGACTCAAACGCAAACGCGCGTGTAACATGGTAACAAGCGAGTTGAACAATAAAGATTGTGCTTTATTGGACGCCTTTTCGTTACAATATGTACAAATGATGCTGTCTGCTTTTGCAATATCCCGACCTATACTGCTACTTTGACGAGGTGGTCCGGCTTCTGTACTGTTTTGATCCGGCGGGCTATGCTGACTAGGACTCCGATCCTTCCAGGTACAACCTTGTCAGACAGGCCAAAGGGGAGCAGTCAGACGAAAAGCAGTTACACTCATAGGATTGTATGTCGCACTGCTGACCGCATAGGAATGCTTAGGTTGTGAGGCACGATTCTATGGGCGTACAGCAGAACTATCTGTTATAGTTGCGGCACTGCTGTCTTCCGTATGAGGAAGAAGAGCGTTAGAAAATGTACCTCCAAACGAAGAGCACTC
>LUCH01000378.1:64726-140286 GCA_013368495.1 Paragonimus heterotremus
ACGTGGTCACGAAATATGAAGACCCTGACTGCCCCATTGAGCAGAGTGGGTAGGTGTCGCCTATCTGGATGGGGTCCTCATGATCAATCAAACCGCTGGGTAGAGACGCTATCCGAGATGACGATGTATCGCAGTCAATGGCGTACCTGTATCCATACCATTTCTAGTTCTTCCGCTTAGTCTTCTTTTTAGTAACGTTTTCTTCTAAGATATTCCACGTCACTGTTGAGGTGAGCGGCGGCCCGAGTCACAGTACCTTTTGGTCAGGCTCATGGCTGCTATGATGATGATGATGATGACTTCATCAGTATGGTTGGAATCTCACACTTGATAGTTCTTGAAGCTCTCTGTAGGGAAAATAACACTAAGAGGTTTTACAAAATGAAAGCCGCCTAGAGTCACATGAAAGTAATGTGGTTTGGCCTTGATGAGTTCGTGTATAACCGATAGCGTAAGAATACGTTCAGGAAAACTGGAATCCAGGATGTTCAACTCACTTCGATAGCAATTGGCATTAAAAGTTGATGGAAAATGGCTAAATAGTCCGAATCGGATAGACCAATCTGCAAAAAGAGGGGACCAAGGGAACGATTGAAAGTGACGACTATATTCCATATGCATAAACAGACAAGCAAATCCCATGTACCGTATAAAAAAAATCCCTTCTACTAGGTTTCGTTTTTGGACAATGAAGTAAAACGCTACACCAGTTGCATCGTTAGTAAATGAGTCTTCGGGATTCCTTGAAATTCTGGGCTGCTGAGTTTGCCTAAACCTCCAACCATCTACACCAGTGCGGTACAGATAACAGTCACACAATGCAGTTAGTTGGCCTCAGCTTGGCTGTGTGAGATGTTGGGAGTTTAATGACAGAAGCAAAAGGTCAACGCATGGAAGCCAAGTGGCAATTCGATCAAACCCAGCGGTTCGATCAAACCTAGCGGTTACTCAGATTGACCTGTTGCCAGCATGCACTGTCTACCAAAAATGGCCCCCATCCCAGTGGAATACAATAAAACTGAATGACTGGAGAAGTTAGTAATGAAACCGTTTGCTAGTTTTCAATATAAAAGGAGTCGTGTGCAAAAATAGTAAAAACAACTACGATCCTGCAATCCCTAGTGCCATTAGCCTGCGAACAGCTTATATAGAAAGTTTCCGTCACTTCACCTCAGAGCTTCGATAAATCGATTAGATACACACCCGCTCCTTATCAATCACAAGTTCAGCTGACGAGTTACACAACTTGAAACCTTCATGTACTTGGCGAGCCGACAGGCTTTGATCACCACTCAAAACTGATTGTGGGTGTTGCATTGCCATAGACTCTCCAGTAGGCCCCTTTCGAAAGGAGGCATCAAAATCCAGTTTTGCACTTGACATAGCTCATCAGTACTGCATATACTTTTCCCGGCCAAGACGAAGTCCGGACACGCTTTCGTGAGGAAACCGCGTTGACCACTGTACCACTGATCTCACACTGGGCGTGACTGAATCATCATACATAAACGTTCAGCCGCATTCGTTTGTGAGTAATGCTCAGGTTACCCGATCGCCCCGAACATGAGACACAGTAGCTGTCCTGTCAAATCCAGTTGATCACCCCCAAGACTCGGATTTTCTCTCTAATTTGAATTCGTACGAGCCGTTAACTTGAGAAAGATTTTTGATTGTTGGTAAGTAATAGGAGATTTTGGTTCTATATCAACTGAACATCACCTACAACTGATTGCAGTTTTGTAAGTCTGCTAGAGGAGCTAGATCAGGACAACAGGACAACTAATGCAAAATCTTAATCCCTCGTGGTATACGATGTGTGAATACAAGAGCTGCATTTCTGAAAAAACTATAGTCTTCTGTGAAACTGGAGAAAGGAAGGATGACAGTAAGTGACGCTTGTCTCAGCAGTCAGCTTCATAATTATAATTCAATAGTGCCGGTTAGTTCATCGAGCGGTTAAAATTGCCTTCCGTACGATTAGCATGCTTCGGTCATCAGTACGTAGGTGGGAATGTATTCTCAGTTTTACCAGGCCAACAACAGACCTATAAATCAGACCTGTCTGAGTGAGTTCTTCCTCGTTATAGAAGGCGGAACGCCACTGGCGAGCTCAAGAAAAAGGAGTTTCAGACCAAAGTAAGTAATGGTTTGTCAGCCGCTGATTCAACAAAGTGGTTCTATTCATTTCGTTACTTTTCAAACGTGAACTCAGCTTACAGCCTGTTGCACACTGTCGGAAGATCGAATTTCAGTATCGGTTAGAGATCCGGAATCCTTCTCGCTACACTGATAGTCTTCTGTCACGTTCGTCATCTGTCTACTTTGCTTTCCGACTACCGATAGTCCTGCAAATGGGCCTCCTAACGAAATTCCCAGGCCTGAACAATTTTGTGGGATTTCCAACTGGAAGTCTTACCAAAAGGGCTTACTCAAAACACAGGCTTCTTAACCGAGTCGGGTTAGTGAACGACCTCAACACACCACTGTAACCACAACCAGACTAGTTGCCCCGGGGGTATACGCACACTTCAGGTCAAGTCACTCGGCTACACCGCCCAGTGTTTTCGCCTCAACGGTCCACAATCGATAATACTTAGCAGCACACACACGTCTCTGTAATCATTTCAGCATTCGAAAAGCAATGCAGGGCTGCGAATCAGGATGTGTCGGTGAGTGCAAACGAACAAAATACAACTGCGATATTTTCCTGGTGTAGTGCGATAATTTTTCTACCAAACGATGGGTGAGACAGAGTTACAAGCTGGTTAAAAACTGACTGACATCTAACAATTTTCCCGTAGAATCTAAGATAGGTCAAGTTACGTTTTTAGGTTCACCGCACCGTTTGTGCACTGTGACGTGACGTTTTAATAGCAGTGTTGCCAAAACGCTAGGCGTCACATGATACTTCTCAGTTCTGCGGTCTTTTTAATGAGCCAAATCAAGTTGTTCATTTCAGAATGACTTTTTTCTATTTTAACTATAATTCAGTGTCAAGGTTAATACAACTCGCTACGTTATTGAGATCGATGTGGACAGCGTATTCAAAAAGGCTTGCTAAATTAGGCTGCTTTGTTCTTCACAAACCTGATTCGCCCTGAAAAATGACATGAAATAAAGGAAGGCCGTTTAGTAGCGGTAAACACAAAACGTTCACATCATACGGACTTTAGTTATTATTACGATCTAGGATGACATGTCGATACGTGTGTGTATTGATAGAACTGGGCCCAGTTAAGAACGTAACAAGCCAGGGTACCGATTGCCCCAGTAGAATTTCCCAAGCGGTTTAGGCCGGACTCCACCAACGCCGATGTGGAGTAATGAACCTATAGTTCTACTCAACTGGTATTACAACCTCAATGCTTAGTAGCAGAATTGTCGGATTCCGACGTGAACTGTTTGAGAAAACCTGCAAGGGGCAATCGATTCCCTGAATCGTTTAGTGGATTTCACATAGGGCAATGAGACGGATGGATAACAGTGCGCAAACGTGAAAGGCCCGAGCTCTCGGCGTGGTTTCGTAGCTCAGCTGGTTGATCGCCTGTAGCGTTTTTGTATGCTGTTTCTGTCGCTGGTTCGAAGCCAGACGAAACCCTGACGTTTCGAGATCAGGTCATCAAATCTACCAAACTATTCATTAGTATTTTGAATTGTTTTTTGTTTATTATCTGAAAAGCATGAAAAAACAGCAATGTTAAGCAAGATAACTTAAATTTTCCTCGACGAATAGCCTCTAGATATTTTGTGGTTTTTCTTTCAGATTTCGATACCCATGCAGAACAGCTGGTTCCACATTTGGTTTAAAAGCCAAGTTCGACCAACAATCAAGGTAAGGACGACTGGTCAGTTATGTGACCGCCCAATCTGAGATGCACTTTCCAGAGTGCCCTCATGAACGAGCTAGTCAGCCCTCAAGCATTTAGACTCGTCATCCAAAACCTACAAAGCCCACCCGCTTGGTATGTGCATGAGTGGCGTCACCAACTGCTGCAAGACTAATTGTCCGAGCACCCCTACACAGCCTGTCAATTTAAGGCCTACAAATGGACGTAAACGCCCTGTGGTGTAAAAACTAGAACATATATTGGTGTAAACATACATGAAGGCAAGGAAACCGAAAGGGCAGGAAATCGGTTGGCATGCTAATCGTTTCCCTCAACAGTTCACGAAGCAGACTGAAATATACTCCGTCAATGACATCACTAAACGGAAATAAGAACTGCATTGAAATTACGGGTGCATGCTAATCACACCTGTCTGATACGAAATACGACCACTCACATCATCCAGCGGGATGTTCACATTGTATCCACGTCCAGGACCTTCACCAACAAAATCGAAATTGGCCTCACGTAAGTTGGGCCAAAATGTGCCCCGTTCGTATCGGTGAATTGACACAAAGAGGACTCTTCAGCGAGATGTGCGATCAGGACAGCAGGGTGGAGAAAAAACGTGACTTATTCTTACAGTGACAAATGATTAGAGGCTGAATCTCAAACAGTACAAGATTTAGTGAAACGCACTCGTTTAGGAGGTCAACGAGCTTACGATCTGTCTGGTGTCAAGTAGATGGTGGCAGATGTTCATTGAGTGTCATTGATGGATTGTGTGACCGAAGTTTAACACCATCACAAATGGGCCTGAAATAAGAGGTCTACTTGATACTACGCAGCCAACTACATACAATTAACAATCAGCTCAGTCGGTATCAACCGGACGCTCGTGTATGTTAGAGTGCATGGCAGCATTTAGCCGCATATATGTAAACTGGTTGAATTGAGCGGTTAGTGGAACTCAAACTTTTCATACTTCCTATTCAACTTATAAGTCACGCAGACAATGCGAATGACAGGCAGAACAGGCTTGGAGTGGTGCTGATTTCACACAACCGGAACGTAGGCTATTACACAACCATTTTTCTCCGGCGGTAATCACGTGATGTTGACAATGGTACTGGTCACACGACTGTGTGGACTTAAGATCGAAAAAAAGCAAGCCCTATGTTATGAACGTCTAGGTTAAACTAAGTATGAGGGCAAATGAATAGAAAAGCAAACGAGCAACTCGACTACTAACGGAAATCAAAAGACGAGGGAGACATTTAAGCTCGGATGCTGAGTCAACGCCGGTTGTCGTATGGCTATAATGAGTCCCACTTGACAGTATAACAAATGGGTTACTAAAGCAACGACAGAAACATTCGAGATAACCCGAACATGAATCAGTGATCGAGGGCCTTGAGTTTTCTAGGGTCATCTGGTTTGGGTATAAACAAAGTTGCAGATTGGTAGTCTTACCGATTGTCATTGTAGAAAGTGTACTGAGTACCTTGACCGTGATGCACATCCCAATCCACAATTAGTATACGTTCCAGTTTTGGCGTGGATTTGGGCCGGCAAACGGGAACAGTGGAAACGGATTCTGAACTAGATGAAACACCGGAGATGGATGGTGAGTTGGAAACAGGGCACACATTCTGCAGGCGTTCGGCAGCCACTGATTTGTTAAGATGCTTGGATTTAGATACCAGGCACGTTTGTTCCGTCGGTTTGATAACTTTGGGTGGAGGGTCCAAAAAACTGGCTGCAACGGCCGCTACACTGTTTAGCACACAATAGCCACACGCTTCCGCATACATTGCATGATGTCCCGGTGGTCGCAAGAATGCGAACCCATTAGCCAATCGACCTCGGACAACCAGATTAGCCAGATGTTTTAGACTACCTACGGCCAGACAAGCGCTATCCCATGTGGACTAGAGAAAAGAAAGTTAATGAGACAGAACAAGAGCTAATTGGGAAAAACTTAACGAGACTTTGATAATCGTCTAAATTGGTTTGTTAACCTGTAGGACATTCATTTAAAGTTATAAAATCGAATTTATATCGTTTTTACTTCCATAAAGTGGTGCAAGTGGTTTACGAACAGCACAAAGTGTGTGAACAACCTGGTACACGTGAATAATGTACAGAAGAGACAACAACTTGCTTCAGCTTTGGAAGATAGTTGAAATATACAAAAATATTTCTACTACGTAAGACATCGAGCCACAGAATTGGAGGTCAACACAAATGAGGAGGAAGGTCTGCGCACATCAGTAGATCGCCTGAATCAACAACAGCAATAGCACTCGAGCATACATTAACCGATGTGTGGTCAGCTGATCGGAAAATAATCCGTGGACAACTGGAACATTATCAGGCAGGGCTTGCCTAAAATACTGAGATGATCAATATGGCCGCTTTCCGATTCTCTCGCACTCACCTCGATCTCCTTGTACATTGCAGTCTGACGAGGAAATGGATGAACACTGTATTCACATGTAGTTTCATGCTTACGTTTGACCACAAGCAGTGCAGACCATATTGGCCACTCCATATTAAACGTTCACTCCATTTAGTTGTTTTCATTATTACAGTAACTTTCAGTTTAATAATCGGAAGTTTTTAGGCCTCCAGTTTCAAACGTACTGGGAACTTAAAAACAACGAGGATTAAAGGCAATAACGACCAATGGTTGTCTGGAAGAAGCGTAATGTCATTTGTCAATGATTATCCGGTTAGCAAGCGAGCATTTAGGGGAAACCACAAATAAAACCATACCTACAGCTCAGCGTGAAAGTTATCAACTTCAATTCCCCCTATTCATATGAATAAGCGTTCCATGGAGTCTAATCTTTACAATTCTAGCGTGTTGGGCAGACGAATGAGAAACAGTAAAACTATGACCGCAAACAAAAAAGCTACAAACGTTTGGATTCCGCGTAACTTCATTTCAGAGATGTACAATAAGGTGAAGTCGGTTGGTTGAATAGCAGTACTATTGTAGCCGTTATGTCAGTCCAACAACAGTAGCATTCTGAAGACAGCAATGCGTTGCAGGTTTAGGCAACTAAACACAACCCCAATCAATCAGAGCAGGCGACCGCGTGTACACTCGAGTCATTTTGTTTGACTTGATGGAACCGAACGCGGCTGAACAATGATCGCGAACGGTTACGGATAACTGTGGGGAAGAAAAATGTGATAGTGGCAAATAAGATATATAAAAAGTTGATTTTCATGTTGTTTACTTAGTTGGGAATCGATCTGGTTAACACGACCAAGAAGACGTACGTATGTAGTTTCGTGTGTTTGCCCGGTTGCCTTCGAACTGAATGACTGTTCAAAAGCAAGCTGACCAAATGAAATTTAAAATGGAACCGTCGGCTTTGAAAAAATCTTGATTGGGTCCGAGAAGCACGACTGCGGTTCACCGAACATCTCCAAATATGACAGAAGCGCAAGTCAATGTTGGTTTTCATGAAATTATCAGACGGGTAATGTCAGTTCAGTCAACAGTCTAACAGAGTTAATGATGAGTAGGGGATTTTTTAAACACAAATTGAACATCACCCACGACTGATCGCAGCTGTTGCATTCCCATAGACTTTCCAGTTGGCCCCTTTCGAATAGGGCACCAGACACGACCTTCGCTTTTGTTAGGGCTCGTTAGTAGTGTGAACCAGAACTCCGATCACGCTTTCACTAGGCAACCGTGATGACCACTGTACCATTTACGTCACATCAGGCACGACTGAATCATCATATATAAAAATGCTAAGGAGATGTCAAAAAAGCATTCAGAAGTTGTCAAATGTCTGACTGAAGGTAAGGGTAAGCCCGCAACAAATTGCAAATCAATTTAGCGATGACCAGTATATGACATTGCAGTAAGAGTACGTGGATCGAGGAAACAGTCCCGTAGGATGATGTTCATGTACCCATCGAGAAATTATGGCATCAGTCTTCTTTGCCTTCGGTCTTTCAGTACAATGAGGAGATAAATGTCATACTACTGTGATACTTCGGGTATGTGATACAAAATGAAAGACGAGAAAAGGTCACCTCTGGAGAAAAAAAACAGAACCGGTTCAGTAAAACATCAAAAGATTTGACTGAGAAACTTTAATTGCTAGGTCGAGCGGGCCTAAAACAGGTAATCCATAAACACTTGGAGATGACCGTAACAACACGTGAATCGTTTACTGCAAAACTTTCGCAACGCTTGTGACCGTTTCAGTGGCAAGTACCAAATGTTCTAGCAGATACGGAAAGAGCGTGCGTGTACTGAGTTGCTGTTTGCTATATCAACACGAAACGGTGATTCAGAAGTTGAATAGGGCAGTCCGGAAAGCCGATGAGCATGACATGGTCGGATAAAGATTTCTGCATATTACCGAGTGCGTGTTGTAGAACCAAGAGCATGAACGCAGAGAACATGGGTCAGAAGTTAAGCCATGTTAATAATTATTCAAGCATAACTGTTGTATTCAAATGAATTAGCTTGAGCCCAAATCTAGCTTCAACGCAGTGGGAACAGAAGACCGGGAACTGTGGCCACAGTTAGCTTATTTTAAAGTACAAGCACTTTGACAAATAGCAACAAGTATTGTATCGATTACGTTAAGTCTTCCATGTGTTTGAGTCACGGTGGGTTCCTCTGAGTCACAGTTACTGGATCAGTGACGTCAGTGCATTGGTCGTAATCGCGCCCGTCCACTTAGTGGATCCGACAGTATGGTGTGTTATGTTTCGGAAAGGCTGTTCTAGGAGTTTAAATTACCACTAGTCCACGAGTCCATCAAAATACGATTAGAGTTGGACACGAGAGTCCCAATATAACTGTCTTACTAGAAGGCGGCAACTGGAGCTTACCAGTTGCATGAGCGATTGTGAACGTCTGGATGAAATCCACCTACTGATGAATTTCCAAGAGGTGAAGTACGATAGCTGATTTTGGTTTGTGTATCGGTTTCTGCGCAAGCGTAAGCGTAGTGGTGTGCATGTGTGTCAAAGGCTGCCTCAGCCGTCCTTTGGAAATGTTTCGAGACGCAAAACCTCAATCGTAGCCACGTCATATCAGTGTAATCGGTCTGACAATTAAGTGAAGGCCGGTAAATAATGTGAGGTCTGGCGAACAAAACAGGCTGAGTTTTTAGAAATGAAATCAAAATCCGATCCGAGATGTGAGTTAGTACAACAGCGGCAGCGAGGCAGATTTGTTGTAAGACGACATTTAATCGTCAATAGGATGGTGTACAGACGTCGCCCTTCTTGTATAGCAATTGTAAGAGGGCTTTCAATTTTGGCGCCACAATCGTTCTTCGTTTAAGCAATTTTTATTTCGCTAACCATGTGATCATTAGTTATGGATGTCCGAGGTCTATGAAATTCTCATCACTCAACCACAGTTCACTCTGGATTGAAATATGCGTGCAAACACTTAAATATTTCCAACGATGTGAGGAAGGCGCCTACTATGGCCATTGATGCGAAGCTGTTAAAATGGAGGCCTTGGTCGTTCCATGTGCATCTGCAACAATTTAACAGTTGCACTGATCAATTAACCACTCGAGTAACGAGGGTATCCAAAATTGGAGGAGAATCAATGCTCACGCTCTGAATTTACCGTAAAGCTAGCATTACTCCGGCACTGTCAGAGCACCTTCGACTTGCTCTTTTGTGTCCATTTTTCATAAATAGATCTGTTTTAAAAATGGCTTCTTGTACCCAAGCTTCCGGATGACCCGCAAAATAGCCTGACAGGATGGTCTCTAAAGGAGATCTTACAATTACGTCATCAATTTGTCGATAACCTTCCAGATGGAAGTAAAACTTTACAGGCGACACACACAAAAACGCAATCTTTCAAGCTCGTGTCTTAGAATACGTTACACGAATTCACTCTCGTTGATCTGATCACAGGTGATACGAATACTTTTTACAAACTCAGTTGTGCATTTTTGCATTTGTAAAACGTCTAATCTTGTAAAGAATTTTACTGCTTTGTAACTCATACGAGGGTGAGTCAGTTCGGCCAACTTTTTGTATTCACTCAAGAGATATTATTTCACATTTATAATCACAATGCAACCTAATACTTGTGGTTTTGACATGTATTCGGTAAGTAAGATTTTTCTGATGCTTTAAACCGCTTTCTGATTAAGTAACTTTTCGAACAGATATGTAAAGCTGAAAATTCAAGGCGTCAACTCCGCGCTACAACACTCATATGAGTGGATCTAGATTGCTACGTCTGTTGAAGTTTGTTTAGGACGTCTGACGCTCTGTGGTTGGAGCAATGCCGAATACTGAATTCGTTAAAGTATATTTAGTTTGTTTATAGAAAGTCGGCCCTAAATTCCTAATTCTTTTATCACGTGAAGTGTACAAGTACGATTAATTTTGTAACATAACTGCACGCGGAAAAAGTATCCTTGTTTTTCTCTAACTTACAGCTGTCATCGGGCAGTTACTAAAACATTCTTATTTGGTATTATTTGACACCTTCTTACTGACATCTAGACCTAGTGACTGGTGGCTATTTCGAAAGGTCGTTTTTCATTTGTACTCTTATGAATGCTTTTCTTACCGGAAAGTTTGCATTCGTGGTTAAAGCATAACCCGGAGGAGAGAATACTTTTACTGTCATTGTTGTCAATAGTACCAAACAAACTGCAACAATCGTCCTTAGTGGTGTTTATTCGGATTCAGAAAATAGTCCTATCAATCAGACTATCTGATTTGGCATTAATGGAACCGCCAATTATATGGCGCATAGGCGGATGGTCCTAAATCGTCACGAGCGCTTACGTAAAACTGTTTATTGAACAGGCACTGAAAGCGTGTGAGTGCCCCCAGCGGAACAGCACGACAATCATTGTATTTATTTTGCACTACTCACGAGTAGACACATAAGTTAGCGAGAATATAGGCGAGAACATAGGGATTGTCACTGAAGACCTGTCATTTGCTTAATAAGTTGTGATACGCCTAAACAAAGAGAACGTATTCCCAACCAGTACGGTTTCTCAAGGATACTTGACAAGTCTTTTGCTTATCGAATCTCTGTTGGTGAGAACTTAAATTTGAATCCTTAATGTACCTGTTAGCTCTTGGCTGAGTTGGCCTTGTGGGAATGCTTTTTTCCTGCTAATTATGGCATTAATACTTGTCAGATATATTTCGAAATCACCTATAACAATGCAATTGTTCATGTCAAGGACGGTAAAGAAATGCCTTTTTGAAATCTTGTTCCTCATGACATGTTAATATATCTGAAATATTCCTCCTATACGATACATCACCATGTTTGTCAACATGATCTAAAACACAAGGGATCCAACGTAATGCTGTTCATCAGATGTATGGCTTCGAAATGTTTACATACGACCTTAGAGTCCATAGTTAACGATACCAAATTGAACGCCTCCATCGATGATGTAGACGTTTTTTTAACAAATGGTTTACTGACGCACGCGACCGATCGGGTGGTCGTGCTGGCAGAAGACGAAAACACAACGGTGGAAGTGGGCACTCGTCAGAGTCTCACACCGAAATGTATTTTCATGTTCTTTACTTTTCCTCATTCTTAGACGTCCTATAAATGCATGTACATGTACATATGACGTCATACGTGTCAGCAAAAACAAACAACTGAAGTTGGAAATAATGGAAACTGGACGCAAATTTTTATGAAACTGTGTTCTTTACGCTTCAAAAACGTATGTTTTATATCAGTTTGCATTACAATTTTATAAGATTTGATGTCTATTTTTTACCATCCCCATAACATAGTTGTCTGTTCTTGATACTTCCCTCCCTCAGAACGTGTGAAAACCAGTTGTAACTGTTATCCACACAGTTGCTTACACTCGACAGAAGCCACCGGTGAGTGCACAGCCTATGGAGGTGCCTAGTCAACGGCGGTCTAGTCGTGCCTAAAAGTGACTTGACCGGGAATTGGAGCAAGGCACACGTCCGCACTGCACACTCAGTCTCGACCGTCCGGATAGGCCAATAGTTGGTCAAGCATTAGTCAGAACGTCTCACTATAGGCTTTGTGCGTTCACGTGGCATTCCAGATGAACAGCCAAGTTCATTAAGAGCGTAAGCCGAGACAAATTAGTCATGGCTTTTCTGGACTATGTTGACTGGCTATCAACTGTATGTCATGGAAGGGGAAACGCGGGCGATTAATAAGCAGAATTACCTGAAATTTACAAAACTTACGTCACAACAGTGTGTCTCTTCGTGATCAAGCTCATCAACAGTTAGGATTCTAAAACAGACTAAACGGGAGAAAGCGGGTGAACTCAGTCACGCGTAAAATGATCCGACGAGGCGGATTCGAACCACCGACCTAAGGATATCTGCAACATCTACAGTCCTCCGCTCTACCAGCTGAGCTATCGTCGGACGGCACGGGGTCACACATGAAACATAATGAAGTATTTTGTACAGTCTGAAACAGCAATTATCTGTAACTATACAAACGAATAGCTTTGATGGGGAAAGTAGACGGTATTAACAAGGATCTTATACACTCTTTTTTATGTAAGTTGCGTGCAAATTTCGGCAATAGGGGGACAATGGCGCTTCGCTGAACTGAAGAAAAGTGAGTCCAACAATTTCAGTACGTGACCCACATTTTCGAAGTCTTATGCAACTGCTAAGAATGCCAAATTACAAACAGTGAGAATGTGTGCCACCATTAAATTTAGGGTACTCTATCAATAACAGTCCACAAGTTGTGAGTAACGGCTGACCCACCTAGCACGTACCCCGCTCTGTCACATGAAGTGTGCAGTCAGACTACTTGCGATGTCTCCAAAACTCCAAACACCTCGCGATGTGAGAGTTATTTTATTAGTACTGCCACACCCATTCATGTTAACTTTTGAGTGTACATTTGCAGCAAACCACTAACATCAGAGTAAATGAGCTGGTGTGGGTGTGTCAGTTTCCCTCGTTGCTGTACAACACCCCCACATCAAATTCAATGTTGTATACTACCTCCTCCAAGATAATAATGTTGGAAATGACACCCGACCATTCCAACGCTTCTCTGAATCCTCAACATCAACCGGAACCACAATGGATATACGTTTTCTTTGACGGTTGCATTAGGGGTTCTCTCACGCCTGCCTCCTAAGGGCATTAATTTGCATTCATTGAACAGTGAGTAAACTAATAAACATGGTTGGTTTACAGATTCACCTGTCTCTTCATCATGATTTCCAAACTGCGTAAACATAAAGCCGAGGAATTCTGGGCGTGCGAATTATCAAACAATAAGTGGCGACGGAACCTCCGAATGAGGGGATACAAATCAGAAAATGAGCAAGGAGGATAACTGATCGTGTAGTCCTATCCCAAGCCCTCTTTTAATTCCTAGTTGAGGTCTGTTTTTCTTCCAACAGTTGCATGACAGTCGTGAATCGGTGCGATCCTATTCGTAGATTGCACAGTACCAGTCTGCAGCATTCTACAGTCAGCTTATTCGAGTTATGTCTTGTGCTCGAGAAGTAGGCGTTCAAACGGCCGTCCGAATATTCCCATTGGAGTGCCGATGGGATGAACATTTTCAAGCAAGCAAGCAAGCCGTAAGACCCGCGAAGTGATCGATAACATGCGATATCAAAAACGAACGCTAAAATCTACATAGTATGTCACGCCTGAACAGGACCTGGGCTGAATATCACGTGTGTGTGTGACTAGACTGATTATAATTGGTCTGCCCACGGAAGTTGCAAGGACTTGTCTTAGAAACACAGGTTATGTGGATTATGTGGATTCTAGCGTTCGTTTTGGATGTCACATGTTAACGACCAGCTTACCGATTTTGCAATCTGTCTGGTGACAAACTTTGATGTAATCGCTATAAGTGCATTGTCTTGAGGTTATCTGAACTAGCAAACAGAACTCCCACAAAAAAGCTTTGCGTTCGTAAACGTGACCAAGCCGATCGATGCGAACACAAGTTCACCAGCTATCTCAGAGACGTTTTTTTCTTGTTACAACAAGCACAGGCATACTCATTCAGTAATAAGTAATTGATATTTACCATAACATACATAAAAATAGGATCGAAGAACTCTCTTCAGCCTTTTTACAGAGAAGTCATACGGTTCATTATAAGTAATTTCAGAGATATATCCGTGGTAGAAATTGGACCCTACAGTAGGCTTCCGCAGAAAATGTGAATCTGAGTTTACTTAGCAGAACAACAATAGTTTTGCGTTTCGTCGGCACCCATCATTACACTTAGTACTCGAGACGGCAGTCCGGTTACATACTACATTGATCGCTTACCTGGTTGAAAAATACTCCATCAAATTGTCCGGAGAAGTTATACAGTTCTTGAAGCGAAAGACTACGTGTCTGCTTGATACTCCGAATGTACTGGCGTGAGTGAACCAACGTGAGTGCGTCCATAGAGATTGGGCGGGCCTAAGTGTGAAGTATGAATGAAACGAACTGTACTAATTGAATACAAAAAAAACGAACACCCTTAACAGTCAACATTGTCTCACCGGAAAAAGGATCTGATTGATCGTCTTCTTACTAATAACGAGTAGTCCTACTCATAAAGATGGTTTCAGTATCCATATCGTAGTTACCAGTACGTATGCCTAGATAACTGGTCGTCGGTTCAGTGGATAAGTTGAATTAATTCTAGTGAGCTGTTGAAATGTGCAGATTGAGGAGACCAAGGGGGTGAATCACAAAAGCACCAAATATTGTTATCCAGACGCTGTTGTAATGTGCAGAAATTGCAATCTACCACACCCTGCGCGGTGTCAGTTCACAGGTGAATGTCGTAGTCAGCAGAAACAATCGGTCCCCTCTACCAGTTATTTTTTTAGGTGAAGACCTCTAATAGTTGATGGCTCTCAACCCGTTCCATGCATAATCTTTCTGACTGCTTTCAATCCCTTCCCAAATCCAAGTCTGAATCGTTCTCATCTCTACATCCCAACAACTCATTAGAACTGACTCAACCTGGTCACAACCAATGGTTGTTCGTAGAAGCAGGAATACTGACCATCCATTTATGTGAGTTCAAATTCGACCGTATGAGCAGTGTACAGAGCTATCACTAGCCCCAGAGATAACGTGACACTGCTTAAGCTTAGGAACGCAAATGTTGAGTCATACTGGAGTTGCCACTGCAGTGGGACTGTGCAATTAGCCTACTACAGTGGATGCCTCAATCCAGTGAGTCATCTGCGAGAATACGCAATTCACTTCTGCAGATTTGAGCATTTTGGTTTTTTTTAGGTTCCGTATGTAGACAACATGATTCGGTCGCACCCACTGTAAGGGTTAAGTAACTATAGAGATCAACGCACTCACTTCACAGACATAAGCGCCGGAGTTCAAACTGAGGTCCTGACAAGGAAATATACCACTGAAGAGCTACAAACAGTGGACGAAACGCAAGCCTGAGTGCAAAAGTGCTGACCAAATGTGGGTTACGTTAAACCCACAACAAAGTCTGTGTTTCAACCGTCACCTTGCTGTAATATGAACCTCCTGGTGGGCCTAATAATGTCACATATAATACGTGCCATAAAAAAGGAATATGAAAACTAGCATGAAGAACAGCGCTTTCATGAGGCCAAAAACGAACAATGAAAGTGACTCACTGGAATCATCGTGCATCTCATGATAAGCCCTTCCTCTTGACAACGCTTAAAGGCCCGCTGAATACGTGCTGGTGCCTCTTGTTCATTTGCAAACCACTCATGTTTGTGTAGGGTCATGCGTTGATCGTAGACCAGTCCGGTAGCTCTGTGATAAAGAAAGGTGATTTGACATCTAGAAGTGAGCACCAAAATGAGACAGTGGGAATGCAAAAACTGCAACAGTTCATTTGACCTTATAGGCGACACATTTCAAACCAATTCGAACACAACTGAAGAGTGCGGCAAACAAGGGAATAGAGAAGAGATTTGTGCGAAAAACTGTTGCGTGAGCCCCCCTCTTCTGATGTCAGTTGCTGCAACCGAACCGAAGCAGGTCAAGGGCAAAAGATCTATGGACATATCAACTATATATCTCATAATATATCTTACTAACAAATCGTCAAGTCGTAATAAACGCGTAGATGCTACTAGAAAATTATTGTTCACAATTTTTAGAATAACCAATACAGGACACGAATTACGCATAAAAGTGTAAAGAATAATTGATAACTTCGACTGCCGTAAGTTCCGAAAGGTTCACCATAATTTGGTTCCGCCATTTCGCCTCAATACATTGATTAGACTACTTCTGGTGTGAAACTGCAATTACTGGAATTCAGATTCCTCCACGTCTACTTCAAATCAACCACCAGTTCGACTATTCAACATTATACTTGGCCATCTAACAAGACCGGCTATTCCAAACCCTTAGACTCTGGAAGAAGTAGCCATGACCTCGTGACATACTATGCCCGAATTGCTGGAAGATTATGGCTACACGGCAAACCGAAACAAACCGCAACATAAAACACTACAGCATCCGTAATAAAAGATCCGTCTTGCTCGTCAGTAGTTATTACGGCCAGTTCATCTACACCCCTTGGATATAATCCAATGTTAATCACTGGACGAAACACATTTCCTTCATCCTTAGACCATACATTAGACTCAACCAGACTAACTTTTACTGGTCACTGAAGCAGGCGAACCGCCGTTGATGAGTCCAATACACAGGGATTTTAACCCTTAATAAATGATGCCGTATCGGCCGCCCATTCAGCGAAACGGTTGCGTTCATTTATTTAGGCTCCAAGATATTTCGCGTCTGTCACACAGTTCTTCTAGAGACACTAAGTTCTGTTGTCTCACTGGTCGTCAGTATTCTCCAGTGCTTGGTCAATCCTTTGCAGGTTTAGTTGCATCTGTTGAAATGCTAAAATTCATCCTTTTTCATAGTCAGTAGTCCACCTCATGGAGGCGTGCAAAGTGCAGCTTAAGCGCGAAGCGAAATGCTGGTCGCATACGATTTAGCCATGACGGTTCATGCCCGGACCACTGGCACACCGGCCTGACATTCGCAATGTCCACTTACCGGTGTCGCATATCTCGCTTCAGACCTCCGGACGCTTAGATGACCAACAAGTGTTGGGCAAAAACATCAGTCCAAGGACATCATAATTTGGGGTGAACACATAATATTGTGGTAACCACTTTTACATACATTTTGTGCATACTCCATTTTCTACAAAGACTGTTCGAGTGAGACTCACGCAAGAGTTTCCTAATGGCATCTGGTAATTTGTTACGAAAAACGACCATTGTCAATCAACTAGTCAAGACGATACCATAAGAAAGTGGAATGGTCATGATTTTATGGTTGAGTGTCTGATTGGGTTGGTTTGATCTGTTGAAAAAGCATGCACCAGGGTCTAACTTCAACGCTCGCTCCCAAACCCAAAGTCCGTACCGTTATCGCACAGTGACCCAGATTCAAAACGTAATCCACTGATGCCTTCCTCATGCTACAGCAGATTGATCGAACAGACAACATGTGTGGGCACCGTTTCCGAAATGGTGTATCGTCAAACCGGTCGAACTTGGAACCATTGTCATGAACTTACTTGGATAACATGGGCTTAGCCATAAGTCACATGGTGTGGATTATAGGCCGACAGCCTCGCCGAATGAGAGCTCAGTCAACCGAGTTCGACGCACAAGGACGGACAAAGAGCACTCAAATGTGATTGGTGCACTTGCACAAGCAATCGGGAACTAGGCTGATGTTTACTGGACGATGCATACCTGGTTGACTTGTGTTTCTGTCTTATCGAACCATGCGGCTCGTGTTTCGACTTGCCTACCGGGGCTGACTCACTACCGGTGTGGTAGCCACGCGGTCTGTCTGGGCAGAACAGGCAACGCGACCGAATAATCGATACGTCCCAAACGTGCACACCTGTGGCATAGTGACCGACATTTGAGACACGGTGGACAGGCTGTTGTCGACATTGTTGTGGTCCATGATGTTCGAAGCTTGTGAGGTAGGTCTACTCAGTCAAGTCATGCGATTCAGGCTGCAAATGCGCTGCACGGGGAAAGCAGCGAAACGCACCCGCTAAATCTAGCCTTTGACATTAAATTCACGCTGTTGTGGGGCAGTCAGTTCAAAACGGTCTCATAACTATGGTATTGACGACAGAAAGTAGAATGAAGATCACGGGCTATCGGTTGCAAGGGTTTGCGTTAGCCGAAGCGGGATAGCAGTTACGTAGCTGCGCTGGCTAATCCTATCTGGGACACATCGCTTAGCCCTGTCCCACCGGGGTTCACAAGCGATAGCAGTCGGCCGTTGGCAAATGCCGCAGCAACTGACAGGTAGCGTCGGGCTCTAAAGTTACTTGTTGAGATCTGAACGAAATAGACATCAGGCAGTCTTTCAAAGGAGGAGAACACAGCGTGAAGCCACACTGCACCTTATCGATAATAACGTTTGTCGAACAGGGTTGTTGGAACGTCGATGTTACGTCTGTTCTTATGTGCTTCACCAATCGTCTGACACTTAGGTTTCCACAGTGATGCGCGCTAGGTCAAATACCCCCATATGTGTAGCCACCTCATACGGCCCAAGGAGACTGAGTGAAAAGTAGTGTTGCTACTAAATACACATAACGATAACTCATGTTGTTCATAAATTATTCATCCATCATCTGTTTTGGGTACGTATCAAATGAGTACAATGAGAAGTCCATTTCTCACTTATTCAATTCCTAGTTCTATCGCAGTCTGCATATTGTAAGCCTACGAATTACCTCTGCTTTTAATCAGTACACCTTAAGATACAACGTGATTGATCGTTACCTCCATCCTCATGGAAATTACTACCGTGACATCCACTTCATCCACAATCAAAAGTGACTAGCGTTGGATGCCTCTTTCTTATGCAGTACAACGGTTGTCTTTTCGTTTCATCGGTAAACTTTCCACTAGGCTATGGGCTTTTAGTAACTTGTTGTGAATCGACTTTAAAAGTGGTCCTTGCTATTCTGTCCTTTGTGTTTAATAAAAAAATTATAGCCTTGTTAAGCGGTCAAACAATTAAGCTTATTCAAGATGAGTAAACTTAAGGTTAACACTGTTGCACACTAATATGTCCATATCATAAACGATAGCCATAAAAAGCTGTATCAGTCCATGGGCTCATGTTGCCAGCTTAGGCTACGATGCTTTCAATGATAGATCCAAATAGACGTCCTCGTGAGAAGAGGCTACCGGAAAATATATGCTAAGGAAGAAGAATCCTGTTCTAATGTTGTATAACAGGCAGCTCCGTTTGTTAGTAGTATCGTGCATACATTCGGGAACTAAAAGGCATGCCTCAACGCCAGGAAGACGATGGACCATAAGCGACCATAGGAATAGTGTGTACACGTTATGGGGGAAGTGCCACCAGGACGAATGACAACGTACTGCTACCCAGTGTATGTGAATGCACTTCAGCAGTGCAAATATGTACGCGTTCGTGGTAGTGTTTTAATATAACGTGGACGAGAATTCATGCAATAAACAACTCTACAGGTCAAGCGTCTTTCGTGGTCACAACACTAGATATATTACAGATTCAAGGGGCAAGATGTCAAAACGGGTCACGAATTTGGAGAAGGAAACGACTAACAAAAGCGTAGTGAGAGATATCTCATTAGCTTCAACTCGCAGTTGGTTAACAGAACCTTAATCGTTACAGTGTTGAAAGTGACGGGATTTCGCCTCCTCAAGTTTTGATATGGAACATCATGAAGAATGTGGATTTCGGTTAAAGAACAGCCCGCAGTGGCTAGTTTTCATTCAAGTAAACTTAAAAGTCCTCGCCTACTGGGACATTATTTACACATAGTTAACACGGCTTTTCATCATCGGGATAGTAACAACTGAAAAAATCTATATTACTGAAACAACGTGTGCAATCTGAAATATACTGTGTCATAGTGCGCAAGTGGAAGTACTTCACGTCTTTAACCCTAAAGTATTTTTGCGGTATGGTCTTCATGAAAGAATCGCATTCGAGCCATACTTTTTTTAAATAACGATTAACTAGAGATTGAAAGAACCCAACTGCTAAGAGTTATGGAATATCCTATTGTGGTATGAGAGAAGCGTTGGATGAACTGAAGTCCTGAATGTAGCTGTAGTTCGAGATGGAAAATGTGTTCAAATGATTTACTGTATACTGAATACTTTGGCGCATTCTATTAATGAATCAATGTTGCATACTGTCAAACACAATTCTGAGCGTTTCTGAGTCATGACTTCCATACTGGGGCTGGAGGCAAGTTGAATTCCTCTGAGAACATAACTTGTATGAGTTCGACCCTTCCGCGGGCCATCAGGGACGTAACAAACTTGAAGTTC
Organism: Paragonimus heterotremus; assembly: GCA_013368495.1. NCBI lineage: Eukaryota > Metazoa > Platyhelminthes > Trematoda > Plagiorchiida > Troglotrematidae > Paragonimus > Paragonimus heterotremus. The sequence continues at coordinate 84,927 of LUCH01000378.1, forward strand.
AGATGGCCTGCGAAAAAAATGTCTCAAAATTTTCCTAATCGGACAAAACCGCATTACTACTTTTTCATACCGAAAACAAACAAAAAAAGAAGAAAGGGTGATTGATCGGCTTTGGCTAGGTGTGTTTTTGGTGTTTTACATGGTATCGCTAGATAACAAGACCGGACTGCTAAAAGCGATGGAATAGTGACAAATAGAGCAATATGATAATGAGTTCTACCACTATTTACTGTTTACTCAGTTTGTTGTGCATGATCAGATCAAAGGAGATAAATTAGTAACCGGCCTTTGCATCGAAACCCTTGTGTAGAACTTGTTGTGATTTCATCTGATCACGAAAACAACTGTGGTGTCACCAGTGCTGGACGAACGACCTACAGAGCAAAATATGCTTCAGTATTATGAATGATGACGCTTAGTCGAAACCTGTTCTATGTGACAACAATGAAAGCTTAGTGTATTGCAAAGAAAAGTTAGACATACAATCATTCCAAAGGAGTTCATAGTGGCTTCTGTGAACAAGCTGATGGAGCGATCGTGAATGAGAAATATACTTCGGATAGTATAACATCAGCTGAAGTTTTGAACAGAAAGAGTAAAAAACATTTCAAATACGCAGATAACACGAATGACCAGTATGTTATTTTAATGAGGCAAAATAATAATCTGTGGATTCGCCTGCCAGCAGCTGGTGGAAAAAGATGCGCGTTTCATAATGTAAGTGTCACAAGACCCTGTTAGAAATGCGAGTAGTTTGCGGCAAACAAACCATAGCTTGATTTCTCCGTTTTGTCACATGTAACGTGCGACCTATTTTAGTTGACATTGAACTGAAAGTCCGTGTTTACACCAGGTTAGTGCCATGGTCTCCTGAGTATCATTTACAGGATTGCACGCTGAGGAAATTTTGGGCTGTCAAGACTGAGCTGTTTTGCCATAATGTCCGACCCCCAATTAAATGAGACATAATGCAGTCTAACTAAACTTACATGATTGCTTAACATTCAGTATATCCCATATCCTCCAAAGTAATCGTAGACCGGAATGTGCCCCCCCCCGTCGCCTGTTAACCGCGAAGAGGACTAGTGGCACTCGCAATTATGAGCAATCGAGCAATTCATATTTAACCACAGCTTTGATACAGTGATTCTTTTATATTTGACAGTGCATATATATTAGTGGAAAACTCCTAAATGGCATAGTTACCATCGCACTGACCCTACAGATCCTGTTTTACGTGAAGCAGGAGCATCGCTATTGACTTTTATACACATGTTACGTATGAGAAAACTGTTTGATGAAAAACTGAATGAGGTACACCTATCATGCACGAGGACGAATGAATCACAATGCAACAGAAATGACTATTCGACTATCCCAGAGAGTACACACTGACCGTTTTCTGATGCAACCTTATCTGATATACCGGCTATCCAAACCATGATGTAAGGAGCAAACCAACAAACAATTAATCCTAGTCGTTCTAGGGTGTAGCATCGAGATGGGATGAATGGTTGCGTTGTTATATCATCCTCGATTTGTCAGGTCTTTCGTTCAATACGAAACTGAGCTGATTCTAGTCTGTGACCTAACACGAGTTAATGGTTACAACTAATGCTAAACACTAATGGGCCCCGCACTGTTGTCTCTATGACTGTGTACTCGTGTATTACGACAAATGATTGTGTGTTACCGTCAGTCGGGGATCGTTGATTTCCACGCCGCGAACCGTGCTGTTGTAACCGCAAAAGACGCACGCCACACGAAGACTGGTAGGTGCTCGTTACAAAAGAAGCAAAAGGGTATAATAACATATGTAACTACAATAGCTTTCCAGGTTAAGATGTCTCAAAAGCACTATCAGGTGTTTCTGTATCAATTTCGGATGTCCCAAGCGATTTCTCTGAGTCTCAACGTCGTACGAGGCAGCACAACTGATATGCACATAGGTACGCTGGAAGACGCAAATGGGTTGGCTCTTACAGAGTGAGTACACAGACCGGTCGAGTGCACGGAGTAAACCAAGCTGGTTCGACTGGATCTAGTTGCTAGTCTGATGGGGGAAGCAGGCTAACGCTTATGAGATGAGCGCCGAGCGCGTGGGTGGGCGCGTAAGGCATGGAGATCTTCGGCGCCCCGATCTTCCGCTTGCGGGTGAATTCGTTCGAATTGGCACAGACCTCGGTCGTCGTCGTCGTCCGAATTGCCGGATAAATCGAACAAGCCCATTCTATGGTGGCCGAAAGGTAGCCATCCGGCTGATAGTGTCCGTGACAGATGTGGGCAAGGTTGGAAACACCCGGAGTAATGCTACTTCTGAGCGAATCAGTAGTAGACACTGACATTTGTTAACCATATGTGAAAATTTGTCAACCGGTAAGTCATAATGAATCGGCCAGGCGACTTACAGTAGAAACCGATTGCTGGATACATACCATCTATCCGCTTTGTTTCACCAATATTTTCTGAGAGGTATCTACTGACGAATCGAATTATCTACCAACTCTAGTTAGTTTCAGCTTTTTCTCATTATTCTCTCTATTGTGAACCATGCTACATGTCACATATACATGTACAAGTTGTCATAATCCTAACTGGCTAATCCGACTTTTCAGAAGATATCCCTCAGAAAGTGTTAGTGAAACGAAATGGACACCTTCGCCAGACAATCATTTACCATTGCAACATTTGTGCACAGATAACCACTGACCCATTCTCAGTAAAAACTACACTCTGGATTTACTCATTTGATGTACGCGATGCGTGAAGATAGTCATTACCTATTCGCCCTCTACTTTAACTAGCACGTAAACCTTCCTCATGACAGACAATGGAAACCAGCTCCGTTCCCTTGTACCGAAAGAATGACTAGACGACATCGAGTGTCACTGTTTGCAAATAACACATTGACATCTACTTTTCAACTGCGTTGCAGAAAACTGGGCAGAAGTGCCGAAATGTTTCATGAGTTCTGCTAATCCTAAAACAGTTACTGAATTAGACGCGTTGCCCGATAACTTTCTGTTTCAAAACAGGATCATAATCCATTGTATGACGAAAAAGCGTCCAACGACACCAATTAAATTCAAATCCTCAAGAGCATCTCTCTAATGCGTTGATTCAATCGACGTAGTCTATTTTCTTGGAACCAGTCTGCAACCGAGGGTTAATCACTCGTTAACTTGAACTCGCAATGATGAAAATTGGTAATCAACAAAATTTTTTCGTTAATCCAAAACCTGTCCATCAAACCAAGATATGAAATGATGAGAACAAGAATTTGAACGAAACCGAAGGTCCGATACACAAATAATCGAATGGGTTGTGAAGACGCACCCAGTTGACAAAAGTGAGCGTACAGAAAAATTGAAGATGAAAAGGTGGTGATTATGATGAAAACCTATTCGGTTTATCAGCTATCCAAACCACAACGCAAAAAAAGCAGATAAATAGTCCGCCACTTAATTGTCGCTTTAGGTGCAACATCAAGATGGAATAATCGATTGTATTGTTACAACTTCCTCAAATTATCAGGTCTGTTATTCAAGTTTGAACCAACCAGATTCTAGTCGACGGCCAACTATATATTGCTGTTATCGGGTGAATTTCGTTGTATCTCTTCACTGCTGATGTTCATATAACAGAGTCAAACAAGTTTAGTAAAAGGGAATGTAAGACCGCATGTATAGGTTGTGCGTGTGTTCGCATTGTATTATCCCCGTTACTTGACTGAATGCCTTGATTCCCAATCCGATAAGATATGAACACCAATAAGCTTACCCAAACACTGAAATACCGGAGCTCTGAATATACTGAACAAGTAATCACTAAGACGAATAAAGTGTAGTCATCATAGATGACAGTCGTAATGTTAGAATGATTCTGTTTTTGTGGGTGTCAAAAAGCATACTAGGTAATACAGTGTGGATAGGTGTCCGATCGCACAGCAGCAATATGAATAATTAATTGGAATAACGCAGAACTATTCACATGACAATGTAACTGTCTCAAAAAAAAAGTTAACCAAACTACTCCACCTTCAGTTCGATCAGTTGATATTCCATTCAGCCTTTAGATTTCCATAATCTTGAAGATTATGACAATCCCATTCCTGGATTGACCAGTGTCGCACGGTTCACTTTGTTCTTCTTCGTTATGAGACGCGCCCCTAACAATTCAGTGTCGAACCGATCAGCCTACAAGTCGCAAGTTATGTTCCTTTACCCAGTACGTCTACTGTCCGTCTCTTAATAAACGCCGTGTGATTAAACAACCGAATGAATCGGCGTATTGGCAAGTGGAATGGGTATCCGCATATATCGTAGCGAAAAGGCGTCCAATAAAACACAACCTTTATTGCCCAACACACTGGTTAGCATGCTACGCGAGCGCTCGCGTTTGAGTCAGCAGTCCAGACCACAACACACACACCCCAGGTTTCTGCTCACGTGTCGTGTGCACTTCTGTCCGGTTTATGTGTGTGATTGACGCCGTCTATGGGTGGGGGTACCGCCTACCATACTCCCTCCGTTGGTCCGATTTCGTTGGGCGATGGCTCGTCCGGTCGCTCGTGTTGCCCCCCCCCACCTATCCACAATGGGCTTTGATCGTATGCCACGGCTGTGTCGAGATATTCCTGCGAGTGTTGGAATAATCGGGCCTCCGATTTTGTCGTCCATTTCATTTTGGTTGCCATGTCTCACCCGTTGGTCCGATTCGGTCAAGCGACGACTCATCCGATTGCCCCCGTTGTCCACCGTCCGATCGTTGATGATTTGTGGACGTGTCTCCCCCACGTTGAGGTACTCCGCCGAGCGTTTGAATACTCGCACCTCCTGCCTGACAATCCACCACAATGTAACGTGGATATGGACTACTCCCTAAAGTCAGTTCGATGTGCATTATGTGCTGCGCACTTGAGAGGTCCGGGTAAACTGTGACTTATTAGGAGTACTTGATGTTCCTCAGTTCGTGTAACAAAACCGGACCACAGTTCTGGTGGGTTTTAATTTAACAGCAGTGCATTATGTGATGCACAAGGTGTCCAGCAGTTTCTTGATACCGGTCTTCCGGGACAATGGATCAATCTTGGTGGTTGGCTAACCCATCGCCCATGTCACATGATTTAATACTGCTAGACTTTTGAATATGAGGTTACCAGAGGTTCGTTGCTCGACTGAGCAGTCTGAAAATCATCGAGCAACTCAAGCGCATGTGAAGGGAGAAGACAGTAAGGCTTAAAATATAATCAGGAGACATCCTGTTTTCACTTTAGTCACTTGTTGATAAAATGTACACCAGCTCGTTGTTCGTGTTGAGTGTAAAACGAACTGATTTTTCTCATCTTCATAAGCATACGTACATCATGTTCTGCAGGCTGTGCCCACTCGTCTGATAGCCTGAGCTCGTATCTGAGAGCATTTGCAAAGTCCTCGTGCAAAACTGAAATGGTTCCCTTCCCATGCTGTCACGAAAAGATGACATTTTGCCTATCTTCGGGAACGTCTGTAAAGTGGATAGAAAAAATTTCGGTGAGGTACTGTTTTACATCCAACGTTGGTTCGAGTTGTTTAAGCTACAGAAACAAATGCAGGCTGAAGACTAGGTAACATGATGCCACAATTCCACTGAAGAGTCCTAGAAAGTTTTGCATAGACAAGTATGTTCAACCCGAAACGGACAGTTCAGCCCCAATCAAAGTCCCAGTTAGTAATACCTTAACTTCGTACTGCTTTCGCTGTACTGACAACTGCACGCTTAAACCGTAAGAACCTTTCCTCCAGTGTCAGATGAAGTGCACTGATTTGTGCAATCACAGTCAGCTAAGGGAACTGGACCGCGTGCTCTATGAGCTGGTCAGCATCGTTAGGCGGGAAGTGTCAGTTCAGATTGTTGGAAGTCCCCGTCTTCTTGTGACAACCGCACAGGCTCACGGGGTATCGAGCGATGGCTCGTACTGCTCTTCCTGCTAAAGTCGACCGTAAAACTCACACCGGCAGTGTGTCACGTCAGAGAGGCAATTCGAAACTCGGTTAAAAAGTACGGAGAGGTCAAAGACGTTAGAACGACTAACAGACATGCATTGTTCGGTGAGGCGAATATAGACTCCCGTTTGTTTGCTAGTGTGTACACATCATATTCCAATGTGTCTGGTGTGCACAAGTATGTGTCGAAGTCGTTCAGGTGCGCACGTAGTCATCATTGCTGTCCACCTTTTTAATTTCTGGGTCTTATCACTTCATTTTCCACTGACATGTATGTATATGTACATACGTAAAATGACATCATTCATCGCCAGTGTGGACGTGGTTAGGTCATTTGAGAACCTCGGATACATATGAGGTAAGGGAATGATCTACCATTTAATACGATGGGACTCCGATGCCGCGTTGGAATATTTAGTCTGAATAAACATATCTACTTATGAGTAGTATATAATTATTGCATAAAATTTTATGCACCTTAGTTTTTACATAACGCATGGTACTGTTCATAAAATATCCGCACCGAATTTAGTACGATTGAAGTCAGACAACCTTAGCGTCGTGCTTAACGTGTTTTTCAGGTATATATGCATGAAATCTATAGACCAATGGAAGGTAAAGTGAAAAACTCAGAACTGAAAAAGGGACAGTGATGACGACAACATGCGCACCTCAGCGACTATGGCACATATCTGTGCGTGCCAAACGCACTCGAAAACGGCGGATGTATATTCACGTCTATCTCTTACATTTCCCAAGATGTAAACTTTCATTCGCACTGGGCAATTTTACTTGAGCATCCTTCATCAGATTTCACCGTCATGTGATACGTGTCTAGTTATTGATTTTTCAGTAGCATACACAGGCTTTATTCAGGGTTGTTAATGTGCACTTTTTCTAATGCATCTCTAGGTATTTGAAATAGTTGAAAGTATTAGTTTTACCAGGTTCGTTTGCTCTTCTGTTGATTGCGAGTTTTTCTTGGGGAGATACAATTTCAAGTCCGCCTCACGTTGGTTTCAATGGATTTATTCCAGATGTTATATTTCTGACTCATTTTCGAGAGTTGAGCTTTCCGGTGTTTTCATTTGTTATCTGCTTGGGTCTTTGTTCAAGAATGTTGACGATCGTTGTTTACTGAATCAATAAACAGCTTTCTTCATTATTGTGTATATAACCTAATTTATTCCCTTATTCACCTATATGTTCTTCCGGAAGAAATGTACATAAATATTAAAGTCAACCACTACGACTTTCATCATTGTTGAAGATAATGCCAAACAACAAATCACTACTTGCTGCTTTTCATGTACATTTGTAAGCATCATAAATAAGTGAAATATTCATTAACTATGTGATTGTTTACCTAATCGAACGTTCTACACGGTTGGACGGCCGCAGATGTTTGGGATAATCTGGAAAGACTAAGAACGATAGTATCTAGCGTAAGATAAACGAAAAACACAAACGAGTAAATAGAAATGACCGGAGTATTCTGAAGACTTTTCCCAGTTTGTCTCATTTTGCTATTATCAACCCATCGAGGACAAGCATAGGATTGCCCATCTTTAACGACCACCAAATCACATGAGACTCCGATGATACTCATTGCCGTTAACGTGAAAAAGAAACCACATGTAAATATGGAATACATGAAGTAGTTAGTGGGTTTGAGGAGCGTCGCTTCGCTAAAGTATGAGGATGGGAGGGTAAAGCGAACGTTGAACCAGAGCTATGGATTGAAGGTAGGTGAGCCGTGCAGCAGATGTCCGTGTCATCCACACCAGTGGCAGAAATATATTTTGTGCATACATTGTGGGAACTAACAGACGGATGGCGATCATATCAGTAGTGACTAGAATACTACTATGTTTGGAAACGACATCAAACACTCAATAGATTGGACGAAAAAAGACAGAGGTATAGACTCAGTAGCTGGACCCAGCCAACTGTTAAACACTTGCAAGTGGGGGAATTATCGTCAGCCCGCTGATCAGCCACTTTAAGTGGTGCTCTCTGAGACCGTCAGACATACACTGTGTTGCGCGGCCACGTAACACGTTCTAAAGAAACGAGCAAATTGTTGTACACAGAACGGGGCAGTATTAGCGGGTAACCTACCCCTGGGATAGAGAGGCATGATTGAAGTGGGAAAGATAAATCATCTGTAACTGCTCAGCGAAATGAGTTGTTTAAATACAGTGTTAGTTTTCTTCATAACAATATACTATCAGCGTATATGACAGCCGTGACGTATCTTTGAACAAAAAAGAGAGGTAGGCAGATTTTTTGGGTGTTGCCTGTGGTTACGTAATTATATCATCAATCATCCAGGATTTTCTTCTTTGTTTAAAACCACTGTATCACTGTAACCACTGTAACCACAAACGACCTATCAATAACCCAATCAACATTGACAAAGAAGTCAGGTGTTGTTCAATAAGCTGTTGCACAGAGAACACAAAGCATTGCACACTCGAGTAAAATAACGACGAGTTCGGATCGACTTATCCAGTATGAGGCGGACAAGAAACATACGCATAACACATGCAGCATACTCACAGTGACTTTATGTTAGTTTGTGTGCATGAAACTGCAAGCAGCCTACATCAGCGTACCGTTTAATAAATTTTAGTATCAGCTTCAGTGCACTGTTTTTTGGATAATCGCTCTCACCTTTAACCAACAGCTTTGTTGGCAATTTATAAATTATTGTTATGCACTTTCTCTCCAATGATTCCATTTTTCTACACTCACAGACTATCAAGAGTGACAAACGTTTTGTTTTCGGATCAACCAAAAGTTCAACACAGTTCAGCGAACCGATGTATCATGGTGCTGTATTCAGATGTTTAGGCCTTCTACGGTTTGAAAGGAAGGTTCTGTAGAGCATGCATCACTTAGAATGCGTGCATGTCCACAACCAGTTACCGAACTATTCAACTGGAAACAACTGATCATGTGTGAGATAATATTGACATCATTACATCACACTATGGTTGGCATGCAGCAAAACAGGGATGCTGTAATGACCAGCGATCGTGTGACTTCTCTAAGGATCGCGGCTGCAACCGTGTTTTCCTGCTTGTTTGTTCTGTACGTACGATTCTGTGTACGCCTGCTATAGGAGGCCTGATATGAACTCAGTGCCACTTTCTTCAGTCGTGTAACTAATTGCACGCAGCGAATGCTTGCTCTTTTCTTAACGACTCATTTACTATTCCATTCTCCAAGGTCGTTTGACGCGGACTTTTTCGAGCATTGTTTAACGCACTCGAAGGCTCCGCGCACTTTTCGCTTGGCGCGCTTTTGAGCGCCGCCGAGTGGGCTGTGGCCCCTCCCGTGCTTCTTTTCTTTCTTTTCCTCTTGGTTGCTGCCGTTTGTCCCAGACCTAGTCGTTCCTCTTCCACTCAATGGTCGAGAACTAATGTCTGCATCGTTTACAACTGGCTGTCTTTTGTAATTTCTTTTCATTGTTGAACATCGTGGTATTCATTTTCATTCATAATCTGCGTGACCACCACGAACCGTACTTTTGATTGTCACTTTCTATTGGCGCGCCGTTGGTTGTTATGGTCTTCGCTGTTCAAGCACACAGTTGCGTCTGTATGTTGTTCTTTTAGCTTTCAACCTTCCCCATTGGTCCACATGGTTCACTTGAGGGCAGAGATCGCGATGTGTCCGTCACACTATTCGTTCGGGGTTTTCCATAGGGTTCTGTCATCCCGTGTGTTCTGGAGATTTCCGCGCTTCTGATTGGTTCACATGGTCCACTTAGGCCTGCACACAACGTCCTATGCTTTTCACTGAGAAATTTTTATTGCCGTGTTCCGTAAGCATACTCCCAGACGGCGTATCATATTTCCAAACGCTGCTGGAAATATACGGTTTGTTTCCAAACGCCGCTGCGTTCTTTAGTTCGATGCCCGTTGGGACTACGTTACGATTGCTCTTCAGGAAAGGCGTATTAAGTTGTTAGTGGACGAGGGTCTAGCTCATACCCACTTGTCCACTACAATGCCTTTCTCATTGTTTCTCTTGGAAAGTTGTAAATCCATGAGGCGGAACCGTGAAATACTCAATATCCTTACGTTTGCACGCACATTCCGCTACTATATCTCATTACTCAATTACCATTAAGGAATAAATCCAAATGCGACACGTTGACAGGACATACCGATCTTGTGCATGTCACTGACAAAATAACACTACAATTTCACCATCTGTACAATGTTAACAATCTGACGACACCTATGTATCCATTAAGGTAGTTTGACGTGAACCACACAAGGACCTCCGCTGGGATTCGCATTCCGAGTGTGCTGACGCAGAGGCGAAAACAATGTCAGAGGTGGGATTCGAACCCACGCCCACAGAGTGGACTGCGACCTGAACGCAGCGCCTTAGACCGCTCGGCCACCCTGACACACCGGGGTGTTTAATATTTATTAATAACGAGGAAAAACATACGATGCAAGATGTTAACATTTCCTACTTACCACAAATGTTATTGACATTGTTCTCTAACTAAACACAACTTATAAATGAAGAGCTAGAAAGCACCCAAACATACTTAGCAGTCAAAACTAATTGGGAACACAACCGATTAGCGTACCTATTAAACTTGAACCGTATTGCCTACCATGGAGATGGTAGATGCGGAAAGCTGCAGCGAATAAGTCAACTGCTAGTTATTTGTGTCGTTTGTTTTAGCTTCAATGAGCTCTATAGGTCAGTACAGATGTGCACACATCCACCTCACGAACTTAGTCTGCTTCAAGATCCTAGATGATAGAATCTCATGTCTGCAGTAACCTACGGATGATATTGCGTCTAGGCTAGGTGACAGAACCAACTCGGAAATGAGTCGTTAACTTTCACATCAAGGGGCGTTTGTTTTGTTATATTCTTAATCCTCTTACATCCATTTGCAATGCCATTACTCGCCTATGACTTCTAATATCAATGTATGCAACAGTAGCTGATTTGTGTACCTAGTGGTGGGGAACATAGTTTACTAAGTTGATTGGCTCCAATAAGTATGGTATACAGCAGACCTTCCCCTTGTTGAATATTTAAGCAGCTGGGTGCTAAGCCAACAATATGGTTGCTAGCTTTAATAATTATATTGCGGTCACAGCTTAAATTCCGTTTGCCATCATGCGAGGTATTCTGTTGAAGGGTATCATAGAGACCCTCAGGTGTTTGTCGGTCCAATATGTGCGGACACAATGAAATCATCAAACATTCGGAAGCTCATGAACAACTAATGCTTATTCTCTACGCGCTCCGTCGGTGCACTTCATCGAATAAAAGCATATTGGTCGGAAAAGGTATCGCGTTCAAAACTAACATCAGATACTCCACAAACACCGTCGTTAAGAAAAAAAGGTGGTTTGGTCCCCAATTATATGAACGGCAGTAAAGTGTAGTAAACAGTGCCTTGATAATGTGCACGAGTAGGTAAAGCCACCCGATGCTCGGAAGTGCAGTCGATCGTCCAAGCCACACTACGGGATGGATCAGTAAAATGACGTCATAATTGTGAACTGTAATTGCTCCTTTCGAAAAATTAAAAGAGGTCAGCTTTTGGAAGATGGAGAGACAGTGGTTAGGCTAGGTTTATCGTACATAAATATCTGGTGACAACAAACACTTCTCTGCCAAGTCACACGGTTCTAGAACAGCAGTCAACAACATAGGTGTCAAACTTTCTGAATGAAATGCACACAAACATTGACTGGACAATACGGTTCAGGAGTTTGGGCTACGCAATTGATTCCAGTGCTACCCGTGGTTCAATACTTCCCTGTTCACAATCCTCACAACCACATATAATAATGTAAGAATACTGAAAACATCCACTCAACCCTTTTTTGACAAGAATGTTATCAGTTTGTGTGGTAAGAACTTGCTTGTTTGTTTCTTTCGTTTAAGAACTTATTGTTACGTGTCTGTCAACATCAGTTGTGGTCGTTTCGATAGAGAGTATGCAGCACGAACTACAAAGACTTTAACAGACATCTAAGAACGCGTCAATCCATACACCCGGAAGGAATTCTACAAATTTCGAGACCTTTAGAACAGATAAAACCGTGAAAAACATAGGTCACGATTAGGTTTCCGAAGCACAGATGCATAAACAGTTGAACTGATCATAAAACTTGCCTTGATTTCATAGCCAGCCGTAGTCTCGAGGCCAGTTTATTTTCTATTTCTAGTTGGGCTGTTGCACGTTTCATAGTTAGTACTTTTTCCAATAATGTGGCAAGCTGTTGTGATATCGGCTCCTTGTTCCTGATTATTTTCCTAACAAAGTGCAAAGCCAACACCTGGTCAACAGTGGAAAAAAAGTGAGGAGAAGAATTGATTACAAAATACTGAGGAACAACGTGCTGACAGCCAAGGCCACGTGACATGTGTAACATGTGTAACTGAAACAACAAACAAAAATTCAGACATTCTGTCGTACCTAATTGCTCCCCCAATCCGTAGTCCCTAATCTACGAGGGGAGACTTTTTGACCTTACTCAGCGGCGAAGGTTTTCATGTGTCGCGACTACGTCATCGTCCAGTTCTTTTGAGATTTATCACAGCAACTGTGTTAAACGGTGTGCTGTACAGCGGACAACGTCGGTCACAAAATTGGAGTTTGCAGGCATCCTCTAGTCCTCTCACTCGGTCCATCACACGTCAAATCGTTTTGTCTGAGTGATGCTCGCTGCCCAAACATGCACAGGCGCACTCACACACTCACCGGCCGCGAAACCCTTTCAGTATCCAAACGCACACGTGCACAAGGTCACCATCAGCGCACTCACCCAACTGGCACGTTCCAACCGGATGATATCCGATCCCATCGAAACACGAACACTCATGTCGCGACTGGACCCGGATCGGAAAAGAAAACAACCACACAAGTGTACAAGACAGGACACGAGCCCGGCGAATGTTGCTGCATTAAGCTTGTACAGCAATCCCAATAAGTCCGAAACACTGTTTCAACCTTCTCGTTCACTCTCTTTGAGTTGTCATTATTTGCTGGTGGGCACTCATGTTATCACTACAAGTTCTCACAAATATAGATTGCGGTGATGTAAACACGATTAAACACACTGGTGGACGTCGACCAGCAAAGATAACATGTTTCTCGTGATTGAATCAGGTCTTCAATTCGTAGACGGATCATATACAGACACTGGGGCTTTATCCTCAGTTGAAAACTGAAAGTAATTTGAGACTCCACAAATGACGGGGGTTTGGTGAATGCAAAGTCTTCCATATAATATGACACTACACCAGTAGGTGAAGCAATCGAAAACCCTGAGAAATTTGTTTGGAATGAACGAAGTAGGACTAGACTCAATCCATACCTGTAAAACAGTTTTATACTTCGAGGATTAAAAAGGTCATCATACATACAGTAAGCCTCTCATCTGTACGATTAAACATAACTTGCATATTGGTTGCGGACGACACAAAAGGTGTTATTTCCCGTACGTTCAATTGTACTCTGTATGCCACCTTATAAAAGGTCTACTTCGAAATCCTCGGTATCATGGATTGTCTCTTGTACTGCCGTCGTTATATGGGCCGTAAAAATGAGGTTACTACTCATCCACGGAAAGTTCATTGCAAGACGGAGATATTTAGTGTTAGCACCAAAACTTATACGACGAAACGAACGTGGGAAACGAATGCAATCGATGGAACATTCGTTGAAGATTGGGAGACTAAATATTTCGCAGATGGGGCAAAAAAGGGCCATAAAAGACTAATGAAGAGCGGAAACGTGTAGCACAAGAAAGAGAACACATCACATCGACTCTCTCACATAATGCATGAAGAAAATATGCGACTAGCTGCTTCTGTTGGAAAGCAAAAACACTCTTGATAGGCGCCTGCGAAAGTAAGCAATGGAATTGATGGGGACTTGTAGGATCAAAATCGACTGCATTCAGGAGTATTCTTATGCTTGCAACAGATACCGTTTATACCTAATCTACCATGTGCGCGCTGTTTCCACATTCACCTCCCTGTGATTAACGGACTGTCTTGACCGTGGTGTCGTACTCCAAACTGGGAATCTTTCCGAATCCCGGTCGAAGTCCGGCAGTATTTGGCGGCAGTCACCCGATCAAACTGCGCGATACACCGCACGGCGTAGGCGCTCGAGTGTTACATACGATGTGTCTTTCTTCCCCCAAGTATGGACTCAGATACAAGCGAGAGGGCTTGCCCAGAAAAACACGCTCCTTGATCGTGTCGGGTTAGCGAACACCCCACCGCACTACTGTAAACCTAAGCCGAATAGTTGCCACGGCAGTGTACGAACATTTCAGGTGAAGTCGCTAGGCCTCTCTGCCCTTGTGTTTTGGCCATCACGGTACACGACCCATAACGCCTCGTTGCTCACACACGCCTCTGTAAACGTAGCGCATAGTGCTTTGGTAGCAGGGTTAAAAAAACCCAACGTCAGTCCACAGATGGCGCGGTAGACCTAAAAACAGCATGACGTGCCTCCGATTTTATGAGAAGTGTGTCAGTTTTTCATCACCCATTTAGTAATTTGTAAATCTGTGCCGTTTATGGATGTAGCATTTTACTATCCAATGTCTGATGAATAAAATATCGCAATGACACAATGTTTTGGGAAGAAGTAGCGCATTTTTACTTTGCCATTTGCACTCATCAATGCATACTGGCTCCCAGGGCAGCGTTGCCTTTTGGAAAAAATAAAAATACAATACTTCCCCAACCGACTGTGCTATCACGACAGTTTTCCGCCAAACGGTAGGTAACAAAAAGCTGTATTCATGAACGTCACAGATCTAGGCAAAATAACAGACTGGTCAAAACCTAACAATGTTTCCGCAAAATCTAAGACAAGTCATGATGTGTTTTCAGGTTTATCGCATCATTTATGGACTCTGACATGACGTATTATAGTTATGTTATGAAAACAGCAGGCATTGCTTGGCACCTCTCCGTTTTGTGGCCTCGTCAGTGAGCTGTGCCGTTCCAATTCCTACCAGTATGTCTAAATTGATCACTTTATCGGTGTCTTGATGATGGCAACTTGCTGCGTTATCAAGGTCGAGGTGGACAGCTCATTCAAAAATGTTGTCCATATTGCGGTGAGTTGTTCTCTGGAAACCTGCTTCGTCCTAAAAAATGAGATATCCAGAATACGAGGGCCGTTTGGTTTGAATCCACACAGACCATTCCCATCATACGAGTAGTTTTGCTTAGGCAATTATGATCTAGGACAACATGTTAAAACGTGAGTACTGATCGAACTGGGAGTGGGTGAGATAAGGGGCGTAACGCACACCTTACAAGTATCGTGTTTGTTCGCAAACTGACTTCTCTAGAAGTGTACAAACTGTAAGTGTAGAGACTTCTGATGTCGGTTTCAAATAGATACTTTCATTCCACCGAAGGGAAGTCGGACCTGTGGGCCTTGGGATGACTAATTCGACCTGTGTGGGTTTGTGTGTCTATCTGACTCCGGGCCTGTCGGGTTATGCTGGGTTACGCTCTCCTCAGTTCAGCTTGCAGACGGCAGGCGCGCACGAATTGGTCTGAACGAACATTTCAAACCGGACCGCGACTAGGAGGAAAACTTCTCCGTTTACAGGAAACAACTTGCGATACTGAGATCATTTTTGTACTTTGCAGAAGAACTGGAAGCAGCATGTAGATATCACCGGATATCATTTCCTAGAACCGACCACATCTTCTTGATACATGGTTATCGGTGCAGTTTACAGAATTATACAAGAAAATTTACACATTTCGTGCGATAAATATTCAGTTCAAATACTCAACGGCCTTTTATATATTGTGTTTGGCTAACGTGTACATGTGATTAATGAATTAATGCGAGGTGTACATAATTACACATGAGTCAAAGTGGTACCAAACTGAGATAATTATCTACGATGCGTACGAATCTGGCAATTATCACTACAAATGTGCCGCACTATTGACAAGTCAACAGTATCGTCATGCGAAGATGAAGAGAAAAGAAAGCAATAGCATGTAAACCTTAAATTCACAAGAAGTGCTCACACTATTCTCCGCGGTTTTGCTCACATGGGTATGAAGATATCACACGTTGCAAACTAGTCTAGACGATTGTATTACATTCTAAGATTATGGCTATATTGTGTCTTTCCAGTGTTTGCAGACGTTTTCCGTGGACTCCATTTTCGAGGTGGCTTCAAAGAAAGAAAAATCAGTGACACCTCTTAGCCCATCGCAACTGACCCATCGTCGTCCGATGTTTCATTCAGATGTAAGATATCCGAACCGAATTTAGTACAAATGAAGTCAAACAGTTTGGGCACCGCGTTTAACATGTTATTCTCAATCGATTTATCAGTTTCATTCAGATATTCTTATTTGCATAGTCTACGATGTGATGTTGCACCATCCTGTTAAAACCAAACGTATTGTAATACTCCCAATCACTCCCGTGATGGTATAATATTCAGCTGCAGCATCAACAGATATGATTTCCCTGTTTTGGAAGAGATTATGCGAATAAAGATTTTAATTTTAACGTTTTAGTCAACAAAGAAATACCCGATAATCCACGTCCCATCAAGCTTCAACAAACCATAAGCTTTCAGCTGTGTTGATTTCAGATTGGAATAAACTGATGGGGGTTATTAAAGTGTCAAAATTGAGCTTTCCGCATAAATCCATTCAAACAGAATATTGCTTTATCACTAAATACTGTTGAATACATATCCCTTTCTGATAAATACCACGTGCAAAATAACTGACGATGATCCGCATCTGACAATCGAAGCTTCTATGATCCGACCTCCCGACATAACTGATATTTCTTTTGTGCACCTTGTGTACAATTTGAAGTGCCGCGTTTTTGGGAGCCGAGGCGCTTTCTGTTAGGAACCGCTTTTTTTACACGTCGCAAAAAATCACTGACAGAAAAATCATACAATGATGTGCGCAGTCGACCACTTCTTTGCAGGTCATGAACGCTGTCCACTGCAACAGGCTTTCTCAACAGTCTTCGAAATGGTTTATTGATAACCGGTCGCGTATCCCATGCTTTGTATTACACGCCCTAGTGGTCTCCGCCACTGTTTCACCACAGGCCACATGGATAAAAAAAAAACAGTCCAACACGCCGTTCATTTGTCAGATTACCGGCACGTCGTTTTCTTGCTTTCGTCCAGCAATTCGCTCATACCAAGCCGCGCGTGGCTAATCTCTGACACACTGAACTGAGAAATGTGTCATCCAACATAAGTCAGCACAGTAAACCTCAGATAGACGGACAGACACGCAAAACGAACTGGTCACCCTGAAATCCACACACCCTGCGTGCCTACGGTGAAATGAAAGTATCAATTCAAAACCGTCATCAGTTAGTTTTCGATCAACCATTTGGTAATTTCGTTCCTGAATGCAGCTTTCTACCATTCAGCGTTTGGTGAAAAAGTTATCGTGATAACAATATCCGTTAAGGGAATATCGTATTTTTACTTCGTCTATTCGAAATCACCGATGCATACCGGTTCCTAGCCCAGCCCCCATGTGCTGTAACGCGTGTGAGCCACCACATGCTATCGATCGTGGACCGTGGCGGTCAGACTCTGGGACGATGGGTTCGAATGATTTGGCTGAGGATACGTCTACACCCCCTACTCACCTACAGCCAGTTAATCTGGTTGTGGTTTCAGTGGGGTGTTGTGCCCGTTCACCCACACGACTCGCTTAGCAGGCTTACTCGTTGGTCTGGGCTCCGATGCGAATAGCAAAAATTCAAATATTCAAACGTGTCAGACACACACCCGAGCTCTGAATGCTAATAGGGTAAGTCGTTTGGCTCGAACTCCGGATTTTGTTGCCGGGTTGTTAATTCTGAGACGAGCCGTACTTTGTTCGGGGCTATTGAGTGCGACTGTTTTTGTGCCGTTCACATGAGTCCAAATGTTGTTTGAATGAAGTGTCTAATAGTTTCCATTTCCGGTCTACCGTCATCGTTATGTACCCATGCGTAGTGTGCGATCAGAAACCTACCGTACTGGCAAGTACAGTGGGATTAAGGATAATAGAACTGCTTTTCTTCTCGAGACAGGTTACAAGTGAGAGGTTTCTTCACATTTAACTGAAGATAGTCCTGTGAGGAAACACTTCAAAATCAGCCACACATCACCTGGGCGTTGTTTACGAGGTATGGTTCTAGCGAGAAATTTCAACCAAACAGTAGAACAGCATCCCCATACTGTTTTCAACAAGTCGTGCATTTCTAGCGGAAGTCCAGTAGTGTGATGGCCTGGGCCCCCGATCTCAGTCCGCTTTACTTTTTCTCCAGAGTCTATATCAAGTACGGAGCTTACAAATCGAACACCAGGAGGCCTGGGCGGCCGAAACAGACAGTAGTGCGGGGATGACAGTCGGCACCTCAAACCAGACCATCCCGTCATATCTACAGAGAATGCTGTTACGTAACCAGGAATCCGGGCAGTATTTTTGGCCCCATCTGAAAATATGATTTGAAGTATATTTTTGTCCGATCTGTTTGTTGTTAGTCGCACTGGTAACTAAGACTGTTATTGGGGAATGTATTCTTTTAAGGGAAACTATAATTCCATTTAATTGCAGTGGCGTTACCAACAGGAGTTAACCAGGCAATTGTTGTTACTCTCCTCGCTTGTGCATTAATCGATAGGCATATAGGACAGGGCGCCTATAAGTCATAACTTCACAGTGCCCAATAGTAGGCGGACGGCGTAATGGTTAACACGGGCACAGTAAAAACAGTGCACTGAGTGACTGTTCATATTCTTTGGACACTGGAAATACCTTGCTTGACAAGCAGAGTGGATGAGTAAAGTGTTATCTAACTGATTTATAAGCTGTTTTGTGGAAGTATTTTGCTACAAGAGGAATATCAAAAGCTTAGAAACAAAATCAATAGATTGCTAAATCGGCCTCTTATATCAGGATCAAACAAAATATGCATAACTTGAATTGATACTGATTTGCACTGGGGTTAATGTTTACCTGAACGTGACGAACGAAAATATGAAATAATGGATGTAAAACATTGTTAGGGAACAGCTATCCTTAAAAATTTACTGACGTCTACGACAGGACAGAATCATGTGAAAACCGGCCCACAAGGAAAAGGCAGTTATCAGTTTGTTACTGGACCAACTAACTACTGCCACCCACGAAAAAATGATCTATGTTGAATTTAAGGGGTCATGCATGTAATGTGATTTGTGAGAGGGATACCACTCTGGTGCAGTGAAACGTGACCACATAGAATAGAAGAGATACACCGTCCTCGGATATTCGGCCATCAATGTCTGAGCTCAATCGCACGCATCGGGTGAGATCAGTGCGTCAATCGAAGTAGGAAATAAACACTTGATTATTTAATAGTTCCGGAGGAAAGTCTGGCTGGTAACGGTCGGAAGCTTATGAGCTACAAGGTCGACTGGACCCACAGACGTTCAAACATACAGCATAATCGATCAACAGAAAGAAGAAGGATTTGCAACATCTTTCAAAAGGGAATATAGGCACAAAACAGCTGGGAGGGAAAACGTGGGAAGGTTCTGCACTCCGAGTTGGATTCACCAATCGCACCAGTCGTCATAGAGCAACACATGGTACACGTGGTGATCTAATATGCGTGCGAGATTTACGTCTCGAACGAAATATGGGCCATCGATTGATGGGCGTTCACAACGGAACCAAGTCAAATTAAACGCATAATTATAAAACATTGTGGTGGATTGTCAGGCAGGAGGTGCGAGTATTCAAACACTCGACGGAGTACCTCAACGCGGGGGGAGACACGTCCACAAACTCTCAACGATTGGATGGCGGACAACGGGGACAATCGGATGAGTCATCGCTTGACCGGATCGGACCAACGGGTGAGACATGGCAACCAAAATGAAATGGACGACAAAATCGGAGGCCCGATTATTCCAACACTCGCAGGAATATCTCGACACAGCCGTGGCATACGATCAAAGCCCATTGTGGATAGGTGGGGGGGGGGGCAACACGAGCGACCGGACGAGCCATCGCCCAACGAAATCGGACCAACGGAGGGAGTATGGTAGGCGGTACCCCCCCATAGACGGCGTCAATCACACACATAAACCGGACAGAAGTGCACACGACACGTGAGCAGAAACCTGGGGTGTGTGTGTTGTGGTTTGGACTGCTGACTCAAACGCGAGCGCTCGCGTAGCATGCTAACTAGCGTGTTGGACATTAAAGATTGTGCTTTATCGGTTGCCTTTTCGCTACAATAGTGGTGAGATAATGACGAGAATGCTGGCACAAGTTTATTTGAAAAATAGGTTCAATCAGAAGAGATAACCAGGAATTCGGCACATAGTGCTATTATGCGGGCCTTGAAGCATGACACACAAGATAACAAACGGGAAGAGAGTTAACGAGCGTCAATTTCATGTAGATGCTGAAAATCATCAACTATTATCTCGGGCACGTTAATCTGTAATTTGTTACTACCATACCCAAACTGCTGTTGTTCAGAGGAGAATAACTCTGAATTTATGCATTTTAACTAGCATTAATCACCCGCAACTTGTGTGACCGTTTATCCTATTGATTCAGTCGTCTATCAAGCTCATTCAGTCCTCATTGGTCACTTTGTTGATGCAGTTATGTGTCATTCTCTTGCGATACATCCTCGTTTACGTGAATTAGCATTCACTTTGGGATTAATTATACAACAGTTGCCACAAAAAGGTTTTTATAGCAGTGTCTACCTGACCTGTCGTCTATTGTTGAAGCACAATCTTCACGCAAGGTAAACGATATACGAGCTAGATCTTTGATAGGTAACGGGGACGAAACGAGTAAAACTCATGTGCACGGCTTTCGCTTGCAAATTGCCGTACTATTACAACTGCACTGACCGAAGTCCACTCATCTCAATGAATGAAACGATGTGTTGTTGTTATGGCTTACTTTTCGGAACCGATCGACTAGTTAAAATTTACTGAGTACCACCCATTCGTCCAGTCACCAACTCACCCGATTCAGAAAATGTTTATAGAGGTCTGTGTGCTGACCGTCGAAGGCTAAACTTTGGTAATCGACTGAGATGTAGCAGGCGGACCAACGTAAGACAGAAGAGTGTATGCACAGAGACATAAGAATGAGAGGTTCAACAATGACACACACACGTTCCCTCAATGCTGAGTGACGCCGGTTAAGTCGGTGTACGAGCCGCTATCTGGTCAACTGGAATGGGTGAGATGGTCTCACAGGATCACAGATTCAATCGTTTGATGTACAGGGACTTGCCACGGCCAGGACTAGAACTACGGTCACACTTTCATGAGGTAACCGCGTTGACCACTGCGCCATCGACCTCATATTAGGCACGACCGAATTATCATGTGCGAACGCTCGATCACTTTTGTTCGTGAGTAATGACCAGGTTTCTTGATAATCACAAGAAGAGACACAGTAACTGTCCTGTTAACTCCAGTCGATGACCCCTCGACTAGGACTTCTCACCAGGTTGAAGTCACAGAAACCACTAACTTGTTGGGTGGTATTTTGATTACCGGCGAGTAGTGGTAGTAGTAATAATCGGCGCGCTGAACCACCTCCTTGTGGTGCCGACTAGGCGGTCTCGGTGCAAACCTTGACTGGTTGAGAGTTCAGCAACTCCAGATAAGGCCAACAACTCTACCTGGTTTTAATCGTACTGATTACAATCGATCAAGACAATGAAATTACCACCAGCATCTCCGTGCAGGCATCTACCAGTACACAGGATAGGCGTGCGGAGTACACCTGTTCAGAATATGGCCAGATTGGCAAGTCGAACGCTGGCTTGTCGGCGCATACTCGTATGCATCGATGTAGGAATGGTCCAGAACAGGAAGTGGACACCCAGCCTGTCACAATCTTTGAGTGTGGCAACTGTGACCGCTGCTTTCCCACAAACATTAGTCTCAGTCAACACAGAAGGCATGCACATCCCGTCGAACGTAACCATGTCCATGAAAACCGCCAGATCCAACTGGTCTCAGCAAGAATCGGCTTCTCTTATCAGATGTGCCGATGCACTGGCTTCGTCGTGCCCTACTAGACGCGAACTTCATCATCGGCTCCTGTCACATTTCCCAGGCCGTACTTTGGAGAGTATTCAGACGCGTTTGTATGCGCTGAATTGGCAGAGAAATACTGTCCCCGCTGCCGATTCAACCACCGTCTCACACACTAACAGGACATCAGATATTGGGTCCCAAGCTGCTGATCACTCCGAGTGGTTTACCTGTCTGATCCATACAGCGATTACCCGACTGGAATACAACAGCGAGGCTTTCCTACACAGTGAGGAAATACTAGCTACTGTCCGCAGTCTTCAGGCAGACATTTTTACAATGATACAAGCTAAGTCGTTGCTGAACATGTACACCTCACTAGCCTTTCCGTACACCTGGCGACTTGTCACTCGACAACGTGGTCGTGTTAAAGTGGGAACCCACGCGACCAGGAAGCAGACACGCAGAGCTAACTATGTAGCGATCCAAACGCTGTACCACCAGCGTAAGAAAGATAATACGTTTGCAGTTTTTTCTGGTTACCGGAGAACTGCCTATAAGATGAACCGTGGCCTCCCAGATAATCCCAACGAATACCGATCCGAGGTACTATCGGCTCACCCGCACGTTGATGAGCGACCATCTCGCACGATTCCGCCTTCGGACTGGTCTCTGGTTGACCCGATCACTGGAGAAGTATCACACACCTTGAAGAACACGGGAAACACCGCTCCAGGTTTGGACAAATTGTTGCCCAAGCATTTGAGGCGCATGAAAGCTGATGCCTTGGCCGGATAATCCAACCTTCTTCTGCCAACCCAAGTTTGTCCAAACCACTAATGCCGCCCTCGCATCACGCTTGTACTCAAAGTGAACAAACCATCGTTTCAAGCCAAGCTCAGACCAGTCGACGTTGATAGGTTGTATAGATTCTGGCCAGAATCCATAGTAGTTGTGTTCGGATCACTCCAACTGAAACTGATAGTTGGATGGCAAAGCGTCTGCTGGAGGATCGAACCACGGACCCGTCACACCCCAGGCAGCGACTCTACCGCTCGACTAACGGAGTGCACAATGCCAATCTCAACTGATCCCCATCCCATACCCATACTCCATTGGTCAAACTAACGTACTGTATATCTTACACATATATACTCCTGTATTGATTACCTTAATTACTGGCCGAACGTTTCTTACATTGTTACACATAACTAACCCTGCTCCGACACTATGAACTTCCCTTTGAACTCGCTCTTTGTTTGTTTTGTACCGCCGCATTGAACTGTTTACGCTACCGTGTTATTGGTTGATATTGCTGACGGTTAAATTCCGTGCACAGAGTTCACTTGGTTGTAAGTTGTATAATTTGCTAACCGTTGCTTATCTACGTACAGAACCAGTTTTATCTGAGTAAACCTTCAACATTCCGTCTTGTTCTGCCCTGAATCAAGAGGTTTACAACCGCCCCGATAGACTGCGTATAGCCGTGAATCCTGACAGATTCTGCAGGTTGTTTTCACAAGATATTGGTCGATCGTTGGAATACGCGCCTGAAACTGCCCACCCTTCAGTTTACATTCCTACACCGTGACGGTTGTCTCGAGGCAACCTCCCTGCTTCCTGAGCTGCTTCGGAACTCATGTACCACGTCTTCAAGTATGTGTGCGGCTTCTATCGACGTGTCCAAAGCGTCCGATTCTATCACACAAGATTCGATTATCAGATTGGCCCGAGCTTTCGATGCTCCACCACCTTTAACGCATTACATTGCAGTCTCTTATCGGAATGGCTCCGTTCTCAGATTCCAGCGTGGTGTTCGTCAGGGTGACCCACTATCCCCGCTTCTATTCATCATGGCAATGGATGAGGTGCTGGCACTACCTCGACCGGAGCTTGGCTATCAGTTTCACGATACACTGATCAGCGGTTTCGCCTACGCCGATGATCTGATCATTCTAGCTGGGAATCCTACACGTCTCTCCGACAAGCTTGCAGCCGCCGCTAGTGCCTTGGAACTATCCGGGCTGAAGATCAACACGCAGAAGACTAAGCTCATGGTCATCCGCGGTGACCATAAATATAACGCAACCGCCATCCCTGATGTGTCTATCCACTTTGGTCTGGACATTATCCATTCGCTAAGCGCCTCTGACACGGTGACCTATCTGGGTATCCCGTTCAACCGGAAAGGCAAAGCATTCACTAATCACCGTCTGCAAATTCGTACGATACTGGATGTAACCACCAAAGCGCCCTTGAAGCCACATCAACGTCTTAAACTCCTGAGACAACATCTGATCTCGAAGATGAATCACTATTTAGTGTTGAGCCGAGTACACCGTCACACGCTCAAGGCTATAGACTGTACGATTCGCCGGTTTGTTCGGCAGTGGCTCCGTCTTCCAAAAGACATACCAATTAGCTACATGCACATGCCAAATCGTTTGGGCGGACTGGGCATCCCAAGTTTATCTACAACTATTCCCATCTCGCGCAAATCTCGAGTGAAGAGATTGCACCCCAGTCAATGTCCAGTTCTGCGGAATGTGGTCAAAAATAATTCGTTTGGCCTATCTTGAGGGAGGTAAACATCCCGGTACGCGTTCAGGGTGTAGTGGTGACGAACAAGGAGGAAGCCCACGCGGCATGGATGGATACTCTACCATTTGCTAGACGGCCGTGGTCTTCAGGAAGTGTTACGCTCTCCACTCTCTAATCGTTGGCTGTTTAACCCAGACCGTATCTTCCCCAGAATCTTTATTCGTGCCATCCAACTTAGATGTAGTCTCTTGCGGACTGAGGTACGAAATTCACAAGGTAGCCGAAGTGACCACTCAGTTCTTTGCCGCGGCAACTGCGGTCAACAGGAAAGCCTTGCTCATATTCTGCAATCATGCTGGATCACCCATGACATGCGTTGTACTCGACACAACCATGTGGCCAAAGACCTGACGAAACGACTGCGCAACTTGGGTTATACAGTCTTCGAGGAGTTGCGAGTACCAACGGTGGGCTCGTTCATCAAACCCGACGTGATCGTGGTTCGTGACGGCGCTGCTGTGGTGCTTGGCGTCAACACAATGGATGACTACCGAAGCCAACTTGCCTGTACAGACAAGATTGTGAAGTACGGGATCGACTCTCATAATGCCGCCATTCAATCGGTCATCCACACTTTGGGCTGTGATGTGAACTCTGTTTCTCATTCACTCGTGACCATCTCTTTTCGCGGTATTATATTTCCCTCCTCAAGCAACACTATTCTTCGACTGGGACTGCCCTCCTACGCAGTCACGGGTTTATGTCTACCCGCTTTTCTATGTTCCTTAAAAACCTACGATGCGTTTATGCGGGGATGTAGTGACCTCCTAGAAGAGTTTGGTTTTTGTTGCTACTTTGTTGTACAATTTGACGCCTCCTGATGAGGCATGTTAGGTTAACCCAATTGTATGCTCTTTTTCTACTAGCGTAGAAATTATTCACTTTTCCGTTCCGCGTGCTACACGCAAGATGCCAGCTGGCTGTACATTCTTTTGCTTCTCGATCGTGGCAATATATAGAGACTTGCGCTATTCGTGGTGTTCTGAATTATTGCCATCGAGTAACTCGTCGAATCTAGCGTGAGACTTTGTGAGAGAGTTCCCACAGAGAACCTGACGTTAACTGTTGCCACCTCCATGACAGTTGTCTCACTATGAAGGACATTTTTCTGTTCCGATGCATGAGCCTTGATTGTGATAGCACTTCTGTGCCCTGAAGAGCTTTTGATTTTGTCTGAATGACCGTTCATCTATTTTATCGTTATTTTTCGCGTATTTTTTAGACAAAAATTCTGAACCCCTCTGTTACATACAGCACAAATAACTTTTCATTTGATGACTGACCCATTAACGCTCGTTATTCTTGCAAGAGGACTTGCCAACTGTTCAGTGTTGTAAACTACACAGCGTCTCACGTTTGACAGACAGCTTGGTTTCAAATTCATCTCTTTACATATCTGTTGCATAATTTTGGTGTCACCGTTTGTTCTTCCCTTGAACGAAGATGTATATATTGGTTTTCAAAATAAACGATTGTAGTGATACTCATCAGTAATCAAAATGTTGCACTAGTGAGGAGCTTTAATAAGAGCGAAACTCGAGTCTAATGTTTCTTTTCGAAAGGGGCCGATTGAAAAGCCTATCAGAATGCGACAGCTGCGGTCAATTGTGGGTGATGTTTAGTCTGTATGAAAAAACAGAAAATCCCTACTACTCATCAATACGGGGACTTATTGCAATAGTTTGTCAATACCATCCATACGGAATGACCGGATGTCTCAAACGATGATGTGACCGACCGATAAAACGTTGTAGTAAATCTTGAGCGGTTTTGGAGTGAAAGCACTCGTCGTGTTGGAACGAATTCATGCTGATAAGACTGTTCACTTTTTCCCCAACCGTTTAGGGTACTGGGATGCGGTGCCCAATCAAGCGGGCGATGACAAACGCAATGTCCGTGTTGCCCTAAGGATGAATGTTGTCCAGCAAAGATTGCCTGGACAAACGACGCCGGGAAGCGGTTCACGCACGGAAAAGTACAATCAAATGAGAACGCAATCCGTGTACCCATCATGTCAGGTCCGAGCAGGCTAGTCTATGCTAACTGATCCTGATCGTGTGTTATCCAACAGCATGAAATATGTATACCTAAAGTATGCTGATTGAGCACGGTAATTCACCCTGTTCACATTTTTGTTCAAGGGTGTACTGTCCTGCTCAATTTAGCTGGCAGTAAATGGGGCGTTCGACACAGCCATCTGAACAACGTTGCGCGAAAGAGGAAAACCGTCCGTTCGTTTAAAGATGGACAGGCAATGTTGAGCACATGAATTACTTCTTCTGTCTAATCCCCATATCCTCCAATCAGCAACATATCAACGATTACCGTTTGTATATGCTCTTGGACGAAAAAGAAACCCAGACGTTTGCAACAGTAAGCCGTGCAGATCCGGCGAGCACACTTATTCAAGCTATTTTGCTCACAATCAGATTTGTTTAGCTAGCCAAATACCCACTTACTCAGAGCGAATGAGACAACCTGATGTTGCTTTGGTCGTCCGGGTAAGTGATCTTTCATGAATGTAAGGCATTCATCTACTCACCAATTCTCACTCGTCCAACATGGTACCTTTGTTCGTGCACCGGACTTCGGAAACGTCAATGGTTCCGTATTTGTAGTGAACATCCTTATAATAAATCTTTCTAGCACTAGCAACGGGCTGCGTTTAGGGAAGACCAATTCAGTCATTACAGTTAACTAGATGGTAGCTGGTAAATGAGATGAAACACCATCACCCTCTGTTGTCGGAATCCTCCAAGCATCCGGTAAAGGTCCTCAGATGGAATCGTCTGGAATCAGTCTGGTTTCAACATTTCAACTAAGTCGCGATTTGTTTGGGTGGTTGTCAGACAACATACTGCAGTTGATGGGATTGTGTTAGGTCGGAGGAAGATGATATGTAGTGGAGAGCGAGAAGTGTTGACCGGTATTGAAGGGTCGGGTGAATGATGCTTATTGGCATACTTATAAAGACAGAAAAAGTGCTTTATTCATTCTGAGTGGGAGGATACTGACATGATGAGCGTTTGCCAAAAGGCAACAGATATGAGCTAGGGCCATGGAATTAGCATAAAATACGCTTGTTGGACACATACAGACAAGCTATCGCGAACCACTCAGTTCACTTTTTTATATAAGTGAGTAACTTCCGGTAACCCCGGATTCCAAAAGTGATTCATTTGATCCACAAACAGAAAGAAGGTTTGAAACCAGAGCCAAAGAGTACGTGTCAAAGTGGCTGAGAGATCTGTCCCGTCGATGAGCTACATTTGAGGAAGACCGGGAGCTGCGTCATCTCTCATAAGACCATTGTCGTTTACAGTTCACTTTAATTTGCTAATCTGCCGAACAGCTAAAACGGCGAGAAGACATACATTGTGGGATGCAAACATTTCAATTATTCTCATCAGTCGATTAAATAAAATATTCGGTTATACAGGTTAAGAGCATGGGGACAAAACAAAGAGATGAACGGACATCACATGGGTGCAATCATGGTTCACTGCCATGGTATCTGTGACACCCAATTTCACATGTAACGTTACCCTACTGACATGTTTGCAGTAGTATACCTTTATCTTCTAATTTAATTTAACTCATCTGTTTGCAACACTTGCTATTACTCACAACCGTTTGATACGTCAACATTTAGTTCATTTCCATAAACTTTATATTGGCCGCAAACAACTGAACTGTATCCGAATTCATCACTTATATTTTGATTCCCATCACAGTGTAACGCACTACATATTTCACCGCTGAAATTAACCGGACGACTTGTCATGCTTCCGCTGCATTGTTATGTGCGTTTGTAAACCTGGTCATAAGTTACTGTACATTTAAATTGTTTATTGTACTTATGGAACCACGTTCGGTAACATTATATATAGTTACCTATAGTCTTCTGCCCTCTGCCCATTTTAAGGTATATATATATATATATCCAGCCCAGAACGTGCGTAAGACTAGGCTACCTGAACGCACAATTCGAATCTTCTGGCGATTTAACAATAACGAAGCTGATTGCGTCAGCACGTTTTTGCTAACAGAGGGCCAGTACATGACGCTGGATTAACTACTCGGAGAACGCCAACTACCTAGGGTTGCGATTGCGCGATAGGACTATAAACGAAGTGATAGGGTCAACCATATGACCTGCTGCGATCAAGTATTTCGTGATTGACTGATGAGACTAAACGAAATGTTTGCAACTCGCAATGCAAATCTCCCTGCCACCTGGATGAACTGAATAAAGGGTACTCAACGTTTCGAATAGCCAAACTTCAAATTCTGAGATGTCTTGAAGCTTTATTGATTAGCCATTAGCAGTGATTTGTTTTCGGGTTAACTTTGAGTTGAATATCACTCACATATGATCGCAGCCTTCGCATTCCGACAGAGTTTCCAACCAGCCTCTATCGAAAAGAAGCACCAGATTCGAGTTTCGCCCTCATTAGAGCCCGTCAGTAGTGCATATCATTGCCACGGCCGGGACTAGAACTCCGGTCACACTTTCATAAGGCAACCGTGTTGACCACTGCGTCATTGACCTCACATTAGGCGCGACCGAATTATCAGACGGAAACGCTCAACCACTTTCGCATGAGTAATGATCGGGTTGCCTGATCATCTCGATAAGAGACACAGTAACTGTCCTGTTAGTTCCAATCAGTAACCCCGCGGTTAGGATTCCCGAGACAGGTCGAAAACTCCGATCCAGTTAAACCTGCTGGACGACATTTTAGATTACTGACGAGTAATTGGGGATTTGGCTAATTTTGAGTTGAACTAGTTTTCTGATTATACAAGTTCGAATAAATGCATCAATTAAAACAGAGTTGAGTGAGGCCCTCGAATATGAAATAAAACCTGCTTATAACAAACGATGATGTATGAAATTAAATCAAATAAGAATAGTCCGTTTAGCTTATTCAACCAGCGAATTAGCTGCTCAAAATCCCACGTCATCGATTGCGATATATTTAGTGACAGCAGGTCATCCAGTTGATCCAATTTGCACATTCAAGATGCTGTTGCACAGTCAGAAACCGAAGTTACTGGCTTTGTGTGAAGGAACCATTATCCGAACTCATTAGGGAATGTTGTGTGAACAAATGGGACTGAGGCAACCTATGGAGTTACAGTGGTCCTGACTACATAATACTTAACGCAGTTTTATGCCTGTCTAATTAATGTTTGCCCCAATACATCTAAGGAATACGATCTGCCTGTTTAACGTTTACGATAACAAACGAACTAGTAACCTATCTTAATGTCTTTTCCATGCTCTGATGAAGTGGTTAAAGGGAACTCCGTTATTCAAAAGTGTTTCCACACTTCAAACTATGCTGAGAAAGAATGGAGTCAATTCAGATGCGCAAGACGTATTGGACCCCACAAATCAAGAAACTGTGTTTCAAGCGCACCTGGCGCATCACGATGACCGGGCGGTTTGAGGTTTCGCGTTCACGTTGCAGTCCATTCTATGAATGTGGGTTTGAATCTCGTCTCTGACAGTTGCCTTTCTTCAGTCCTGCTGTCTCGAGAGGAACACTTTAAACTTACCACGAACGGATCTAAAGGACGGCCCACCGTGAGATAGAACGGGTTTTCTCGTACAGTTCTCTTCATACAAATGCAGGGAGCCCCGGGAATTGGTTCTGATGGTAGATGGGACCTTCCCGTGTTGACGTTAGCCACTGAAGTGAACTTTAAGACGTTTAAGCAGCATACCTAACCTAGTTCTATAGCGAGAAAACGTTCGCAGCACCCCACCACCCTATTCACTTTTCCATTAGGCCGACTATTCTCGGTGCATCATTCCCACGCAGATCCACTATCACCCTTTTAAGTTTGTCTTTACCACCTATACATTCAAACGATGTAGCATTATGCTATAATATTTTATAAATGTGTGCATGTACTGAATGAGCATGCCCATGTAGTATAATAAACGGGGGCCTTGTAGGCTAAGAAAGAAAGCGGATCGAGAGTTGAACAACACTGATGGTTGACGTGGGATGATCGTGGTACTGGATACTCGCGCACTTCTGGCAGGCGAAACTGTGCGATTCCAACATTTGAAGAAGTGTAGCGTTAGGCCAAAATAAACACTACATAAACGCTGACTCTCCACCGCTTGAATAAACATAAATGAAAGAATAATGCTGAATAAGGTAATGAAATATTTTCAATAAATTGAGTATTGCTGTTCAACGACTAGTCAAATACGAGCGCCTGATTGGAAAACCATACTCGATTGCGCAACAACAGAATATCCCGCCTATTGGTAATGCTTTTGTCTCACTAAAACTAGTTACTTAAGTCAGATCACATCATGTATGAATAGTCTGCTTGCGTGAAAAAATCGTCACAAAGAAACTCGTGCAGTGTTTTTCCCGGCCTTTTTTTCGTAGCATAACTTAGCTCACAAGGTGGTTGCTCAGACGAATGTCACCAAACAACTTCGAATGAAATATGAACAAGATAACGGAACAGTGTAACAGAAACGCCAAGAAACAAGCAATATATGAATAATTGTATATTTAAAACATGAACAGGTTGAAATAAATTAAAATAAAAAACAAACAAAGTAAAAGCATCTAAGGGTTTTAGACCATTACAAAATATTAGAAAAGGTTGATAAAATATCACAGAATTAAATCCAGTTTTCTTTATAGATTAAGGCGGTGAAATGTGTCCACAAAAAATAGTACCAAAAACACTATGGGCATTCAAACTGTGGATGGATCCGTTCCGTAGCGTGCACGGTGTGTTATGCTTTTGGCTTCTAACACCGTCTGTGAAACGAAACGTTAGAGGATATAACTGGAATGTATATATTATAGTCTACATTGATTAAAACACAGAACAAGCTAAGGTACGATTGCCATCACATATGCTGGAAACCACTAGGGAATAAATTTTGTTCAAATGAGCAGAAGAAAACAGATTGGCTCAAGCGAGTTAGCTTGACAAAACTTAGGTACCAATGGAATACTAACAACAAAATCAAAGAAAACTGACCGATTTATCCACAGTTGATCATTTTCTCTTTCAAATCCACATTCACCTTGCGCTTATACGGTGCGCACTTGTTCATTTGCACTGAATCATTCGTTCGTGGTTAGGGTTTGAATCATACCACTGATTCCTAATTTCGTTTCATGTTTTACCGATGGAGATATATCTGGGTTCGCCTACCGGACACTGTTTCTGCTGTTTGTTTTTACAGTAATACAACAGTAACGAATAAATTAGGTATTGAGTCCACGTAATTTGAACAACATTCACAATTGACAACCTCAGTCTTCGCTGTTAGATAAACCTTTCGACTGACCTATTTCGAAACTAACAAACACTGCAAACTCGATTCATGCGTCTACCGAGCCTCGTCAGGGCAGGGAGCTGTACGGAGGGTTTGTGTTTCTAGTATGATGATCATTTTCCCACTGAGTTTACTTTGATTATGACCAGACCCATATAACTACGCAAGCAGTTACATAATTTCTAATCAATGCCAATGAAGTAGGCAAATTGTTTGGAGTGTAGACACGGGAAATTTCACACGAACTCTAAACGATTACCAGTGATGGAGACTTAACAGTCGGGCTCATATCACCAACCTAGTAGGGTAAACCGATAAATACTTCGACTAAGAGGCAACGGCTGTGTCACACAATAGATGTGCACCGCAAAGAAGAACACAGTAGCGGCCAATCAGTTCACTTCAAAAATCGTACACAGATATGCGCTTGTCCCCAAAATACACGAAGAATACGTACGGGAGATGCCAAAGAAATAACCTATAGTCCAGAACAGAGATGTCGTACGTTCTAGTAGCAAACAACTGAGCTCAAAGGCAAGCCCTTAAACCTGACTGACTACCTCACAAGTCTGTGTACACCATTTTACCCTCCAAAATCGAGGACGTTACTAGTTGGAACAGGTTGGTACGTGGATGTATGATTTGCTGGTGAACATCTGTGATACAAGAATGTTCTCTATATTACTCGTTGCGCACAAGGATGCAAGCGCTAGCGAGGTAAACATACACCAGTGTTACAAAGGACCAATTTACTCTCTGTCAAATTTCAAACGTTGTTTTCAGTGTTTATTCAGGTGTGATTTAATCCCTACTAGTATGTGCATTTTCGCATCGAACTGCGCAATCAATCTGGCAAATTTTCTCCCCATTCTTACTCAAGGGAAGAATGTCGTTCTTTTGATAAGGGTGATCTGTAGTAAATTACGTTCCGGCTTAACGACTGACTTATTCCAATCACTCGTGCATAATTTCAGATAAGAACCGACATTCACAGTTCCTAGAAGTGTTGACTTCAAGACCGTCATAACTGTCTGTATACTGGCTTCAAGTAGTTCTTGGTTGGACAAATTTCCAATTGCGATAGGCGTATTCAAGGGAAGGTGATAATAATCTTTTCTAATTAGGTGGAATATCTTTTAATTGTACAAACATGAACGACTTTGGGAAATTTATTTTATTCGACAAAAGATAAATGCATATAAGATGATTTGTGTGCATCCAGTTCATTAACCCAAGTTCAGCTCATGATAAATATTGAACCAAATCAGTGAGAACGCACTGGGGAAACAGTTATAATTGGAATCCCATTATTCACTCTTATTGGTGATGCGAACTTAACTTCAGAAGACGACGAGTACAACATCCATTTTCTGATAGCAATCAACCTAAAAACAAATGTAATTCCGCGAAAACTGTAAAAAACAGCGGTGATTTAGTAGATGTAGTATGGAGCACAAGTCAGTATGACGTGAACAATTCAATTGCAATTCGGCTTTCTCCCATAACCCGGTCAAAGGAACACACCGGAAACTAAATACAAACTGTCCGTTCTACAGTTGTGGCTCTGTTATGTTCACTTATATGACACAACTGCTTTTCCATTCATAGAGGAAAGTCAAAATCATCCTTCGTCGAACCAAAAAATAGCATGGTAATTCCTCCCTAGAGCGGAAGCTGTAAGGATCGACAGCGTTTATTCGCTCAAACTGATGTACTTTAAACCGAGTTCAAATAAACAACACACATTTATTACGATGAATGGTGGCACTTTTAGTTTCTATCCGCGCTGGTTGTGCCAATCTTCCTCCAACTTCTTCGGAATACTTTCCCAGTACAATTCTAACGAAAATTGCGTTGTGAAGTCCAGTCACATTTAACACTTACTCTACTCACATGTTTATAGTAGCATACTTTTATCTCCAAATTCAATGTGACTCATCGTCTTGCGTTATCCGTTCTTATCCTCAACAGTGATACGCCAACATTTATTTGATTTCCATAAATTATAATTCGGCCGTAAACAATTGAACTGTATCAGGTGAGGTTACCCAGCCTCAATGAAAAGTCACAAAGACCACCTCCCTCAGACAGGATAAGCAGGCATATTTTCTATGATGAGAACACAATACGATGCCTGCAGGATAATATTCGTACAGGAGTGTCTATTCGAAAAGGGTTTTTATGGAAAAATACCCCCGTAGTCAGAGCTACCAGGTGCTGCACCAAGTCTTGAACAGTAGGCCAACCAAGGTGAGAAATTCTACACAGAGGGCGCATGCATACGGATTCAGCAAAATGGATACCGTTCTGTTCGCGATGATTCAATGGATACAAGTAAACTGTATAACATGTGTGTCGATAAAATAGCCAGGTTCAGTGCTCACTTTCGATTCAACCAACATAGGATATGCACATGAAGGGAAACGGATCGTGGCGTCCAAATGGTATGCGATTCATAGGAAAGATCTATGGCCATATTATGCCTGCTACATTGTTCGTCTTCAGCTCAAAACTGGAGCATAGTGTCGGAACATTGATAAACAGTGTACAGTTGAGTGTTCTATGAGCGTTTAGGATGTGAATAATCGTTTTTATTCTTCCAAACCACGTTAACGTGAATGTGTTACCGTAAAGTAGCAGTGAGATTTCGGTGGGAGAAAATTCGTTTTGCTTTATTCTCCTGTTGTTGTAACAATGAGAAAAGTCAAGCAGTACTTTCATGAATTAAGTCTCATGTGCAGAAAATAATGGCGGTTGATCAGAAACGAGAAAATGTGAAGGAGATGTAAGTTGAGAACCATTCGAAACCCCCAATTTATCTCTCATCAGAGGCTTTCAGTAATGCATATTCCTGCTGTAATCGAGGTCTGAACTCTGATCAACGTGCCATGAGGTGACCGTGTTGACTACAGCACCAATGAGTTCACAATAAGCACACATGAGTGATCACGTTCAACTGCTAGAACACATTCGCCTTTGAGCAACACCCAAGTTACGAAAACATCCTGTTAAACCTGTTGAGACGTCGAACTGTCAAATCAACTATATGCAGGAATAACAGGACGTTTCGGGTAAATTTCACTATATACAATGAATTCGATAGGTGTTTCGTTGCAATAGAAATTGTTTTTTTCTAAAAAAAGGAAGAGGCCAGACGAGGTTAACTGCGGGATGCATAATGTCTGTGTACAGACCTATAACAGGATTTACAGTCCGGTGTATGTTATCCAGGGTGCCTGAAATTTGGGACAAGTAGTGAGAATACGCTGGGGTGACCATCATACACGATCAACCCAAACGTTTGTTGTATAGAAAGAGTGATGAAGATTTCTAAGGTGGAACCATTCAAAAACCTTAACAATGTCAGTTGTAAAGAAGTGTTCATCAAGATGAAACTCATTGTGAGGAAGGTTTGATGTATAAAGAAAAAAGAGACGGCCAACAAAATCTTTTGCAACCTTGACTGTAAGAGGCAATACGAACGAAACCGGTTCGAGACGATCCTTTGTGCTCTATCAGATCACACATTATCAGTCATAGTTAGCATAAGAAAAATAATACAGGTCAACCCACGAGAAACACACAGATCAATCGATTACTATCCCCCAGAATAACATTACGAACAAGGCACCATCTGTCTGAATTCGAGAGAGGCCAGAATTAACGAAATACTAACCTAAATTTCGTGGGTAGAGAACCGGGTTACACAGACACTTCTGTCAAAGTTAAAAAGATCAATAGAATTCTATTTTCGTATTAGGAAAGTCGTAATTTGCACAGAAACAGAAGTAATTTTTATTCTAGACAGACCAGGCAATTTGCATTGCCTTCACAGCTAGTAAATCGGTGAAAGCAGAAAGTGGTATGTGACAAGAATGAGTGGTGAACAGGAAATAAATAAAATAAAACAGCAACCTCACCTCATGATATACGTTAGCCTCGCAATCGTAGCACCAAGTGGTGAAGTCTTCCATACTAAGCACGATTGGGTGATGTGTGACGGAATAATGTTTCAGTATGTGGGAATTCACATACCGACCGCAAAGTGTCTGAAGACAAAAAATAGGGTTACGTTGCGGAAAGGCGATCGTTTAGAATTAGCGGCCTTATTTTGACGAAAACCTTGCGCAACAAGATCGAAACATGAACAACAATACAAGTCTTGAAATGTTTGTACAACCCACCTGATAGCATGTCAGACAGACCTAAATCTCTTTCACACGTTCACACTGTGTACACTGGACTGGAAGGGTTGGCTGTCAAGCGTGATTATTGTGTACCCATATTAAATGTGGGCACCAGGTCAGTAGGATGATCAGGTAAAATCTATGGAAAGTTGAATGTGAGTTCTGTAAATAGTGTTCAAAAGAGTAGACACACGAAACATACCACGAACCGATGGAGAAAAAATGTGCAGTGCGCATGAACAGAAGAACACAGCCGTAAGTAATAAGGTACATCTAGTTGCAGGACGGTGGGTGGGGAGTTCAAACAAAACTTAGTAATCGTTAGAGCACGACCATACAAACTTCTGCGTGGTCGGTAAAAAAGAGTTTCGGTTGTCAACGCAAAATTTCAGGTTCAAATCTCGGTACCTCAATTCGGACCAATCAAATCTGAAAAAAGCCACTAGTGGAGTATACAGTGAGAGTAAACACTAGAAAACACGAATATTTAATTGTCAGCAAAATCTAACCTAAAATCTGGCTAGCCCTGCTTATTTTCAGTTCCACAAGAAAGAGGCGACAATGCGCGTGAAGTTCGCATGGCAAACTGAAACTTCTGTTAACCAAGTACTCACGTAAGTGGCATGAATCAAGTATAACGATGTGAAAAGCAGTCAACCGAATAACGCAGGACAAGCAATTATAATGACTACCTGATCATTAAGCATCATCATCATAGAAGTCAAGAGCCCGACCAGAAGATACTGTGGCTCGGGCCGCCGCTCACCTCAACAGTGACGTGGAATATCCTGGAAGAATAGACGGTACTAAGAAGGTTCAACATTAACAGAAGAAGATTAAGCGTAAGAACTAGAAATGGTATCGATGTGGGTCCATCATCGACTAGCACACTGTCATCTCGGATAGCGCTTATAACCAGCGGTTTGGGTTATCGCGAAGACCCCAGCCAGACAGGTGACACCTACCCACTTTGCTCAGTGAAGCAGTCAGGGTCTTCATATTTGTTGTTGCTTGATCACCATGTGGTCTCAGCCAACTGTTCGTGTTCTCAGTATATAATGCCCTGTACGGTAAACAATCAGATGACATACGGAGTACGTGACCCCACCATCACAGGCTGTGCAGCGTGAGTAGCTTACCGACTGATCGCGCATCCCGAACGTTCCGGAATACGCGCCGGTGAACGGCTGTGTTGCCCACGGGATCAGTCCAATTAATGAGCTAATGGGCGGAGAAAACGACGGTTAAACACAACAAGTCTGCTTATATCTTCACTGCAAACAGGCCGCGTTTCCGAACCATATAGCAAAACAGAAACGTACAAAAGCATTATATACTTTTTCTCTCAGCTAAAACCGAACGTCTTTTCGATGTCACAGGCTGGCAAAGACAGCTCGTGTCTTTGATAATCTCGCTGACATCTTATCAGCAATATAACGAGCTGACGAGGTAGTGCTACTCAAATATGGGAAACTGCACACAGTCTCAAACGGATTAACTGCAATGACGAAAGTAGGAATGGAAATGCCCCCGTCTTGAAGCATTAATGTACACTTTGAAGGTGCGAAGCGCATACCATACAAACCAGCCCGATGTACGCGCCACACAATAGTTGACTGATTTTAACGACATCGATGGAAGACGCGAGACCAGGTCATATTTTAATAGGTAATTGGCTTGGAAATCATCTAGTAACTAGCCAGTGACCAATTAACAGCGTTCAGAGAGCGGATGCGGTTTGGGAAGGTCTACCACTGTCTGGACACCACAGTGGACGAACAAATCGTGATGTTTGTCATATTCATAGCAAAAGGTGAAACAAACCGTCAGTAACATGATCTAATGGAATAAATTGAACCCGATTTTAATGAGTTTCATGGGCTCAAGATAAATCATTTAATAACGAAAACTATAGTGACTCCAGACCACTTCATTCTGAAATTGCTCTTGAGCAAAGTTAAGGAGATAAATACGGTCCAGTTCTGTGATTCGGTACCTCCAACTGTGCTAAACCAAGTATTGTGAAGATCAACGACTGTTCGATAACGACAAAACGGTAGGAGTATGAGAGTCCGGAAATGAGAGATATGGTAAACAAAGTTGTGCCGTTTTGTTGACCGAAGATCCAATCGCACCAGTTAATTTGGACCAGACTACAAGGTTAACAGAACCAACGCGCTAAAGAACTAAGCTGAAAGGAAGTCTATTCCGATTATCCCTGTGGGGATTTTGCACAAGATAGAAGACGTTGAACGACCTGGAAAAACTAATTTCCCTCGAGGTTACAGATATATTGACAGTATGGCTCCAGGTAACCATGCTTGTGTTGTTGAAGATTTTGTTTGTGCAATATACTATGACACAGATACACACGCATACAATGTAGTCTAATACAAATGAAAAGCGACAGATGATAACATTGAACACTGTGACTCAGGTTCAGTATGCATGCACATGTCTTCATGGTCAGGTTTTTCTGACTACACCGACAATACGACCGAGTAAAAGCATTCCCAAAACGCCGTTAGTCGTGACTAACCTGTTGTAAACATGGCCCACAATCAGTCGATATTATGTAGTGTTCAGGACCTCACAAGAACTAACTTGGAGTCAGATGATTTAAAAGATACATTTGAAACTGAACGAACATTGATGGGGTACTTAGCAAGCACACATCCCAGGAGTTCCAACAAGCCTAGTCAAGAAGAAATAGTCAGGGAAGAACATTTGTCGAGCGCCATATTCGTCCGCGACGATATATGTGATGAGATAATCCCTTAGATTGAGTAAACAGCCATTTTAATTCGATTAAACGAACATCGGAATGAAGAAACGTGGAACTACGCACACCAGTTCATTAGAAGTCAGAAACGGACCCGATCGTTAGGAGTCGATCAAAAACTGTGAAGGTAAAACCAAATACAGGAAAGAGAAAAAAAGAAACGATAATTTATTCATGGTTTATTGCAGTATTTCAAACACCAAATGCCATTGGTTTATGATTGCGAATAGGATAAAAGACGACGGCAGTACACAAAATTCAAATCAAATAGAGACCGGAAAATCAACAATTAAAGCGTCAAGCATACAGAGCTATCCATGATTGTACCGAGCCTCAAGCATACCCTCATTAGGGCAATTGTTATTCTGGCAAGTCAGTACCAAATTTGGCTCGGTGCACAGCTTGTTTGGGAAACATGAGAGCCTGGAACGGTGAAGAAATAACAAATGATAGGGGAAGTACAAGAGTTAACAAAAAACGCGCAAAAAATCGGACATAAAACACAGCTCTGGATTCACGCTGGAGACTAGCTTAGAAAAAGATACCATGGAAATCATGTCCTGTGTATTGCACAAGAAACAGATTAATGCAAAAAATGTAGAACACGGAGCGTTTCAAAATACTGAACATTTGTTTGTGATGAATAGAACAAAAAAGCGAAACACGATAACTTAAAAATGGGTAGTTTAACACTTTATTTTTAATCAAAATCAGCAATATCGTTAAAGGAGAAACAATTATTTTACTTGCCAGAAAACCACTATTTCTACTGTTTATATCCCCAAGAATGGAACTTCCTTTGAATGTTCGATAAATAAGAAAAGCCGCTAACAAGGTTTGTTCATAATCTCCGCCGATTGCAAACCATGATTGTAGAAGTATTTTTTTTGGTTACTTCTAAATTTTTAATTGAAAAACGTTGGCACAAAGGCGTTGAAAATCTTCGATAATCGGAACTGCCGTTATTGAATCGACTGCATATCAACCTTCCCGGTGCCAGTCCTTCAGTATCACTAGCAGTCAATCAAGCTAGAAAATCCTTCCCTTTACACTGGAAACACTAAATCAGAGGAGTGAGAATACTTAAACTACACCGGTAAGAAGTGTTTACTTGACAAAATCACTTTTAGTCAAATGATCTCGCGAGTAGTTGGTGTCACGAATTGTGTAGCACAGACTAGTAGCATCAATATGCTCACAAAATTTAAAACTGGAACATATTTACAAGTATTTCTCAACTAAATCTACACAAAATTGAGGGGCAACTCCAAGAAACCATACAGTGGCTAACATTTTAAAGTGTAAGTCATCTACAAAGATCCCTGATGAGGGGTTCCCTTCGGAATCGCTGATGTGGTTTGAGTCTGCACATGCTACTGTGAGTTTCGTAAACTTGGATGATAACCACAATTCAAATTCGACTGATTTTTTAAACGAAGAGGGCTGTAGTCAGCCTAACGAGGAATGAATATTTTAGCAAGTCTACTAGATGCTACCAGGCCTTACGTGAGAGTTAACGCAAACGGATGATTGCCTTTATCCCATCTCATTGAACTTAAACTGTGACCTTGCGGCTAGGCTACCGACTGAGTTAGTCTGAGGGTATGCTGCGCGATTCCATTATACCGGTGTCATACGTGCTATTACTGTTTACGGTAAGATCAGAACAGATGTTTGCTAAGTCACTGCCGCCTGACAGGTGCACGATAAAACCAGAGTGAAGTGGTAGTAACAGATCGGAAGGTGGTTGAAACAAAGCGAGAACACATAAAAGAAACATAACCTGAAAAACTACCACAATTATGCAGTGTTTCTTCAATTACTCTCATTGTACAACATTAAAACAAGGTATGATAGACAAACTGCTCCTTTCGTGAACATAAATAATATGAGCAAAAGCACGAATTCCCATCATAACGTCTCCCCACAATGATCGATTTTTGTGTCTCTAAAGTGATGGCTGTGACTAAATACGTTCATCCTCACTATCAGTGACATACACCGATGATTAATTGTCATACAAACACGGAGAGAAGAGCAAACAGTAGTTAGGAGGCAGAAATGGACAGGAACCATTTACTAAGAAACCCCATACGTCTGAATTCAAACATTCAATGCCAAGGTGCCTACGCGTTGCAAACAAACAACCAAGTCATAAGTGAGAGAAAAGTGCCATCAGCAGGAAATCTTCCTCACAGATCTCATTGTCCCGCATCATCAATTGCACTTACATTACAGACAACTCGGTCAAACAACAAAATTCGTGTCAGTGAGTCCAATTAGCTCGCTCTAAAATCTTTAATCATAGACTCTGTAAGCCGCAGAAGTCGCAACCCGAGAAAATTACTCGACCAACGGTGAGTGAACCATTAGCAATGATTTCGTCTCTGCGTCAAACCATCGTTCGCCAATGCCACATTTGAGGTTAGTCAACTGTGGCATTGACAAAAGGTGTTCGGCGTGGCAGACAACTACTTGGCATCAATAATAAATGTCTGTGTCCAAATATGCTCGGGTGTTCATTAGAGCACACATAAAGTGCAGCAGTTTCAACAAATTTTATTTTGTCTCAGATTATACGATCATCGTCTGGTCGTCTTTATTATTCAAGGAGTGCAGAAATGCATTTGTTCGTGAACTAATTTGTAGACAAATGCGAAGCGTTACAGTAAACAACGATTCAGTCACCTGCATAAATTGTATCAAGCAAGCCATTAGTGTCAATCCGTACAAAATGATATATCACATCCGTTCTGACATGGTTGATTCAATTGCAGTAGATGAATACTTTACTACAGATTGTTTGAGTTCTGATATAAAGATGTCGTGAACAGAGTAGTATACTCTCTGTTCTCCATTACTTATGAACTAAAGCTGTTTTTCATTCATCCGCTGTAGTCAATCGTCATCACCGACCATTGATTCAGTGTTGAAAATAACGGCCAGAAAAAAGTGTACATGATTACCTGTACGAATAGATACTGGTGTTACTATACAATAAACTACTTCTTAAGAGTCCAGTGGTCGTTGATAAACAAATCCAAAATCCGTTATCATGGTAGTCAGTTTCGGAACCGTCATCAAGTCACTTGTTTTTAAGCCTGAAGCTTAACGACTGGGTAAAACGATGTTACTACTATAATAACACTAAGTAATATCATTCGAAACTTACTGGGCTGTTCACATACGACTCGCATTTATAGCACCAACATGAGAGATCGGCGAAACTAAGCACAATCGGATGATCAGTGTTGGAGAAATGTTCGAGCATATGTGAGTTGGCATAACGACCACATCCGAGCTGAACGGGGATGAACAACGGTGATAACAACGGAACAAACATCAGTTAACATTAATAATTCAAGCACAATTCAAGTGCATGCATGGCGTGAAAAAATCATACAAAATTTCACATGTAATTCTTCCTCTTCTCAAATAACCTCAGTCATCGATAGATTTGTGTGACTGGTCAACGAAGCACTTAAGCACGACATTGTTTGGCATCATAAGCCTCGACGTAAACTAACTGCGGCGAAGAGGG
Source organism: Paragonimus heterotremus (assembly GCA_013368495.1). NCBI lineage: Eukaryota > Metazoa > Platyhelminthes > Trematoda > Plagiorchiida > Troglotrematidae > Paragonimus > Paragonimus heterotremus. Next base: position 127,437 of record LUCH01000378.1, read on the forward strand.
CAGTGTCAATTGGGGTCTCAAAAGATACACGACCGATCAAGCACGCATATGAGATAAGAAATAATAATCCCAACCATGAACCCCTCGTTGCGGTTACTTCACCACAATGCTTGAATATATACAGTTCCAGCACCCTACCACCTCTTTGACACCGTTGTCACATGATTACGAAACGATCCATTCAAGTCCTTGATAAGCAAAACATCAAACATATTACAGTACAACATGAGCGGTGAGGAAATACAGCACCGTCGATTCGGTAACATTACCAACTTTGCGTTGTACGACCTTATTGTCCTTTGCAAACTTTTCTGACCAGGATAGACCATCAAGGTGACTCCTGACAAATGTGTTACAAATCTTCTCCAACTAAATAGATTGGATGTGACTAGGCAGCCCCGACTACCCGAGTGTAGCCGGCTGGGAAAAACTCAAAGTTGCAGTTAGCCCCGTGATGGTTTTCAATTTATTTACTCATATGTATAAACAGATGCACAACTGCTTTGCAATATTCCAGCATGAAGATATTTGAAGTTTATCTTCACCTAATAAAACTGCTTAGGAGCCACTCTAATTTTTGACATGTAGTAATTCACAAAAATTTTAACGGCCTCTGGCGTCTGTCAACTTCACTCAGGCGGATGTCGAAGCTAGTCTAAGGATAGACAAACTCACATTACACCTGTCTCGATTTTAAAAACCTGTAACCCAATCTTAGAGCTATATAGCTTGACAAGCGTGCTCCATAGGTTTCAAATCAGGTTTCAATCAGTCAGTTCAGCACAATCAGTGCGCACGTAAAGTGGCCAGACGAAAACTGTTAGAGTAAAGGTTCAGGTGGACGAAGTGGGATCGCGACATATTATTCACACCAGAACTCATGGATTAAGGTTTGGAAGTACTGAGACCCCCCAAGTGAATACTGCTCAATCGGATATCGAGCATGATAGTCACAGCATGCATGAATGCTTTGTACACACTGGCGTTTTTGTGTACGAGATATCAGCAAAGAACTTGTAACTATCAGCCACCTTCTGAGCGCAACAGTTGATCGCACACTTTAAGAAACAGTTCTGATAAGAACGAAGTAACCAGCTTTGATTAATATAAAAACACGCGAAATGGACACGAAAGTACCGGACCAGGATTGGGTAACCAATCTTAGCAAAACCATGCAGCGTGGTTACGAATTTAAACAGTATGTTCAGCATCAACAAGTGATATATGAGATAGGATAAGTTTAGCAAGTATATCACACAAACCCAATGCGTCCGGTTTTGCTCACAGGTAAAGTTGACTCATTTGGATGTGTAGTTATTTGTGATGAAAATCTACTCGATTCACCTCTTATCCAAACCCCGACACAATAGATTTAACAGAGGACCAATCTGAACATTGCGTTAAAGATACCACATCAGGATTGGACGAACAATCTCAATGTTACGCCTCCTGTTATTTACCAATTTCTTTGTTCCGTGTTGCACCAGTTAGCTTACCGTTTGTGATTATCAGCCAATGACTGACTGAGATTTCTTTGACATTACTGTACATCTATACATGTGGCTTCTTGTTTCATGAGTAACAACTGTTTACTGCAATCAGTACGAAGTCTTCCTATTACCTGCGTAAGAGGTTTTAATTCGGGTACGAATTCTAGAATTATTCGGAGTCCCTAAATCCGCTGCAAAACATAAATACTGAGAGATCATTGGAACCTCTTCGCCGGTCGGATACTGGTGAACCAGTAGGAGATATAAGTATGTCCAACTTAGTTCGCGTAAGACTGTATATTCGGTTTTTGAAAGACTTTCACTCTGGCGACTTCTTTGCTTCTCGCCTTACAAGTCTGACCGCTTTCCACCTAGCGGCATGTCTCCTCTGAGACACGTAGAACAATGACAGGTTTTGCTGCACTGTTCCTACTAATAAACCTGTTAAGCCCGGATGTGAATGTAAACTTTAACCAGCACAGTGCAATCCAAGGATAAGGAGCTGTATACGGGTAGGAAAACAGCAACTCGTTACACAGCCAACGCAGATCCAAAAGTCAGACGATTAGCAAATATCCACTTGAATGTCGCAACTTCCGTAATCGGAATCCCAATTGAACTTCTGATAGTCATTTTTGGTAGGATTATTGACAACAACAACAACAACAACAACAGAATTTGAGATGCTGTGAGTAAACAATAAAAAAATGCAATGAAAAAGAATCAGACAACAACTTATTCGGATGTCTCGCGAATTTGGCATGGACGACGGTATGCACACTGACTGCTCATCCGACGAACTTCTGAATCAGGAAATAGCTGACTGGAATGGAGAACAAGTGGCGACTGGCGTTCCCATCAACGAGTTTTATGGTTTCAGCTTACTAGCGTGGTTAATCAAGAAAAACTTGGGCGTGAAAGCGAAACGACGGTAAAAACAGTGTGTCCGCAACAGACAGACTAGGGAGGATTGTATCTACGTCACGGCAAGTCGACGAATGGTCAGTATTGTCCATTACGACAGAGGAATTTGATCGCAGTCAAATCAAATGCTGTCAGTGGTTGGTCACGACAGACCGACCAAAGCAATCAGCCAAACTGCACAATTCGAAAAAAAAACGGGAATCTGTCTCGGTCGAAAGTCCATAGAGTGCGAAGTCGCCAGCTAATAGTTCACGCACGCAACCGGGAGAATGAGCAACGTGACTTTGTCATCGACGTCTGTTGAAGCGTGAGTGGCACATATGAGCTTGAGTAACACAATTAACCGTTGGTACAATCGAAAGGCACACGCAAATGCAACAGTTATAACAGACATGGATGGTGAAGATAGATAAAAGGAGCCTAGAATGTAAACCACAAATGAGCAAACTGAACCGCGGATATTCACATCAAATTGTCACTGGGTCTTCCGATCGCTAAAGACATCCCCAAGTAAGGGAACCCAAACTAGACTTGACGGCGCATAAAATAAAGCTCACTTCCTCTGTCGCGAAGTATCTGGTAGATATTGGACAAAGAATCCTCCTATCCAGCTTACGATGGTTGGGTCACGTACTCCGTATGTCAGCTGAGCGTTTGCCGTACCGGACATTATATGCTGAGGTGACCAACAGTTGTGTAGAACCACGTGGTGGTCAAACAACAACGTGGTCACGAAATATGAAGACCCTGACTGCTCCATTGAGCAAAGCTGGTAGGTGTTGCCTGCTTGGATGGAGTCCTCGTGATCACTCAAACCGCTGGTTAGTGACGCTATCCGAGATGGCGGTGTGCCGCAGTCAATGGCGTACCTGTATCCATACCATTCCCAGTTCTTCCGCTTAGTCTTCTTTTAATAATTTTCAACTTTCTTAGTAATGTTTTCTTCTGGGATATTCCAAATCACTGTTGAGGTGAGCGGCGGCCCGAGTCACAGTACCTTTTGGTCAGGCTCATGGCTGTTATGATAATGATAAGGATATACTCATTGATCCCAAAAAAACATTATTCGCCCTGTTCGGAAACAGTTCGCGATGACCTTTCAGCCAGCCTGGGAAACAGACAATAAGCAGAACTATACATGTTTAGATAGTCATGTGTGGTTGTGTTACCGAAAGCCCCGTCTGTCCTTGGTTGTCTTGTATAAGTCCCCCCTAAGATAGGAACGATCGAGCACAAACTCACAATAAGAAAGGGGAAATCGGACAAAGCGAGTCGATGTTCACACACTTACAGTGTAACAAGTCAAACAGGCCCAAAGTTCATCCTTGTGGTCACATTGACTACATTTCCCGTGCACATCCGGCTGCCAATCAGGCCTATCCTTCACTGAGGTCAGATGAGGACAGGAAGACAGCGGTGTGACGGCATAGCAAACACTTGGATGGGATGTTGAGCAAGCCTGAAAAGAGGAACACATGGTCAGAAACTAGCCACGAAATGTAAGTCGCCGAAAGAACAAACAAGAATTGAAGCAAACTGACAAATAGAGCTCGAGTGATAATGTTCAATTAAACATAAACAGTCGCACGCCTTCATTCACACATACATACGCACACACAGCAGATGCCACCAAAACGAGCATATGATTTCTTAGATAAAAAGCACACAAGCATCTGAAAATCTAGAGCTTCGAGACAATTTAACATGTCCACTTCCAAATCTCAGAGTCGCTATCGTTAGAACACATCTGACTGAACGTCTAGTGTATGCGCCTGTTGCATAGGGGTCAAAAGACGTATTGGTACGGTAATGGACAATGGAAACGCAGACCAACTAAAAGCAGGTTTATCGATTCGCACAGTTTGTTGGCGAGTCTCTTTAGTAGTAACCCATACGAGTCAATAAACCGAAGAAAATCTCGTCCAACCTGACCTAACATCTGTCTGTGTTCACTTCTCATCTATTTTCATCAAGCAGTACATTTGAAGCAAAGAAACAGTCAAACTAAAACTGAAATAAAAAAGTTATAGCTTGCATCAACCGGTTATTATTTATTGCAGCAACGCGAGTGTTTTAGTGTACACAACAAGCGTCGTAGTTCAACACTAACAGCAATGACAACAGGAAACAGAAGTTCCATTCGGGGAAGTTTGAAAATAATTCGAACAAAGAAAACATGCGAATGAGTTAGGGAACGGGATAAAATAAGCATGGATGTAGTCGCAGGAACTAACATGAGAGGATGGCATATGTACGATTGAAGTAAAAATACTGGAACAGCACAGGGATGTGTAATTGTCAGTGGGCGAGTAGGCGTACAAAAAGAAAGAAAATTCACTGGAGGTAGATCGCCCTGAGAATATTACACATAATAGGTGAGAAGGGAATGAAAAGTAATGTGTACCCAGCTCATTGAGTTAGACCCGAGTAGACGTTCACAGTTGGGGTGCATCAGTACCAAATTTGGCTCGATGTGCTGTACGCTTAACATCGGAGAGAGCCTTCAAGAAAAACAACAAGAGATACGTCAAATCGAGGTAAAAACTAACAGAACTAGAGTCAAAGCTTCAAGTGAAACTGATACAAAAATCGACAGTGACAGCAAGCGATGACATACTGAATTAGGTAGGAAGACAAGATGCGACTGATAACTAACTTTGATCAGGTATACTCGACACAGTAGTAAAGAACATCAGATGTACAGTTATGAGTAACAAACGAAAATGAGGATTCGATTGATCAAAATCTTAAATGTTGGATTTGGCTCGAAGTGGTTCGTGTCACAATGTAAATCAGAAGGCAAACAACACGGGGTACAAACATATGTGCATCTCAAGAGTAAATTGCATGTGTCGTCAACAGCACCAATATAACGGTCGAAAAGAACTGAATGACCTGGAAAGTCGATCGGTTGAACAAATAGATAAACAGTAAAGTCAGTCAAAAAACAGCGGTTATGGTAAATAACGTTTTGCCATGTCACGCTAGACATAGGAGCGAGCGAAGGATCTTAGGCAAGATACACATGTTCACCGAACCCATCAGGTCACTGATTTGGGATCGATAACAAACCATGTGTATATGGTAAAAGGTGATACGATCGTGGCCATGGTCGCCGTCAACACTATGCGAACTCATAATGACTACACAAATATGAGTTTAGTAATTGAGCAATGATGGAAGTTTTTAAATCTTGCGGAAAGCATTCCTCTTGTTTACTTTTTGAGCATAGAGTACCATATGTGGGGGATTCATATTGGTTATTATGTTGTTGACTCTGTGGTAAAAGACGATGGTATATGATGCGTTTATAGAGGTATTTAGTGATATGACCAGAGTAGTCTCAATGTTCATCCGAGCAGAATGCGTGTGTGGAACCTAAAACAGTCCGCAATCGCTCATTGTCGAGTAATCAAATATCTCAATTTTGACGCAAACAATTAAACAGTATGTTAACTTCGTTTTTGGTTCTCGCGGATACACACTTAGTGAGTTAGGTAACCACAGTGTCTGGCGAGCAATGTCCTCTCCCTCTCAGATAAATCAGCTTCGTGGTATTCATTGTAATTTTGTGAATGATCACAATTTACCGTTCTTATGTGTGCGATCTGTGACCATCATTGTGTGACACTGAGCGACTGGCCTCCTTAAACTAAAATTACACCAAACGTGTGCTTTGTGACTGACTGAGAGAGCTTAATTGGTTGTCATTGTATGAGTGTGGGGGTACAGGAGCATACACCGTTAAGCGATAATAGGAATTTGCAATCTATCAGGGTGTTTCAAATGGGTGGAGCAAGAGAGTGAAGAGATGGATGCAGCGCAACTACGCAGCCGGAGACATGATACGTAATGTAGGACTCGGGTGACAATGACCGTTTGTTATATTTCGTTAGAGAGAAGACTTTGACAGCAGTTTCTGAGCTATCCTGACTTAGCGCTTTCCCAGAGTAGGCCTGAACCGTGATTAAATGAAATCATGAGATCGAAATAAGTGATAAGCTTCCACATAGTGTACTAATGTTAAAAAAAAACTGACTTTAGTGGGCTACGCAACGCTGCCTTGGAATTGCCATGAAAGACTTTGCACTGACGAACCGTAAGAGGTGTCGATGGTTTATTTATTGTAGTTTTTCGTTCGCTTTCTTCTTCAAGTTGCATGTCACGGATTGCAGGATAGCGTGATACCCATTTTCTTACGAGGGACGAAAGCTCTTTCACAGATTCACTGAAAATTGATTGTTCTAGACATGTCAATTGTTGTTGCCACGCACACCGATACACTCCCGTAGGTGTCCGGTGAAACAATAATATCCGAATGAGTTCACTCGATTGATCACAAACGTACATGTTTAACGTGCCACGACACTGAGGCCGCATGCATGGACAGCGAAATGTGATGTATCACAGAAGCGTAGACAACGAGAGGAGCCTGACAGTTCTCACAGATTACGTATGATTGAAAAAACGGCCATTTAAGTTATCTCCCAGAAGAGGTAGTGTGTATTGACTGATCTGATGAACACTAACAGAAGACAATCGGTTGTAACTGGATGCAATGTATTATTTTCTAACTGAAAAGGAAAGAACACAGTCCAGGTTGGTCAACACACGCATCACAATGCGCCACCAACGTGTGGTGTCATTAATTTGTTCTTCATCATAAACATAAATGTATATGCGCAGTTTTGAGCCCTATTCATAGGTATCATACCTCCAGTCGCCGTTGATTCTAACAGTGATTTGCGCCATCGCAGAATGACAAGTACGTATGTCGGTTGCGAGACTGGAGATTACCCAAATACGTGCCGACAGACGACCACGTTGCTCATACAATCAACCCACTTGATACAAGTCAGCGTAAGCAAATCAAGTCTCCCGTCGAACGCACACACAGTGTAAGTGTTCCCTTAAATCAACAGCAGGTTACAGTTGCGTCACCCCGAATGACAAACAATTCGCAAATGCATTACAACAACCACGTCAGAAATATTACTAGCCGGTGAAATGACACTACTCAAGAGGGCGAGGGGATTGACAGTTTCAAGTGACCTGCCTGCAATGAAAATGGACGGTCGATATCAACCCCACAGGAATAGGATAATAACAAGGCAAATGGAAGTAGTGGTTTAACTAGACAGAACAAGTGATAGAAACAGTTATCTACATTCGATACGATATAAAATTCGAAGATGTAATATTGCTGTAGTAAACGGACAAAAATAGATGAACAAATGAAAGCCAAGCAGTGAACACAACCTAGCCAAAACGATCGATAACCAACCTCGTTGTGCACGTATGATTCGCACTCGTAGCACCAAGAGGACAGATCAGAAAAACTTAGCACAAGCGGATGCCTGGTTGTGGAAAAGTGTTCCATCATGTGGGAATTGGCATAACGACTACAGTAGACCTAGAGGGGTTGTAGGAAGAGAGAATCACCAGGAAGTAAAAACAGAATATGACGGTTGCTGAATAAATCGCGATACGTAATTTCCCATATACGGGACAAGAACATGTCTGTGGCAGTCGGGCAACCAGACCGAATGGTTACAATTCTATATTAAAGTTTCTAGCATTGAACCAACGTCCAGATGGTCATCGGAAATCCAAACCACGTAAAAAAGATGGATGCCCAGGAATGACATGGGTAAGAGATGAGACATAATAATCGAGTACTTTAAGCTCGACACAAAGGATATCGTCAAGTACCCATGATGTATCAAAATCCGGTTCAAAATCTGCTCACCTGGAGCTACAAAACAATGACTACAAATCATTAGGCAGACATCGTGTCTGAGAGCGAAAGAATAATGCAGCTGAAGTTACAGACACAATTTTTCGACGAAGAACGAGTGACAGATCAGACAGTAACTGAGAGAAACGAAAAAGGATACCTTAGAGAACATCACGATATCTCATTTGTTGAGCGGTTCTCGAATAAAGGACAAATCATGAAGATAATAAACCTTTATGGTGTGAGGGAGCCCATTTTACCCGTCCAAAATCACCTCGTTCTTTGAGAAAACGATTTTATCCAACCAGAGTGAGCGGAATTGTCCAGAACAATCGAGAGGTAACCCTGGCTATTTCTTTTTACTCGTCTGACCTTTATCCCGCTATGTTCATTGGTGGATTAGTGACTTTAGCTATTATTTCCGGTAACTGTCCTTCGATTTTCTGATTCGAGAATGTTTTAGGCCGCTATACACAATATAAATATCTTGTGATTTCCCCCTTGTCGCACACGTTTATGGAGTGGAACACAGCTGCTTTTTGTATCCGTCTTTTGGTTTGTTTTGGGACCAAACTACGGGGACAGTCGCGGCATTTTCGGGACTGATATTTTCAGTGTTAATTATTGCAAAGGGAGAATCCGAGTTTTGTCCGACGCGATATTATATCGAGGACGAACCGGCGTATTCTTTCGAAGGTTTACAACATATGGAAGCATCAAAAGTACAGGGGTCAAGCCGTAACTACCAACATGAATGACAAAGCGGAAAAGGTTAGGTTAACCTACCGAATAACAGGTCAAACAGACCCAGTTCTCAGCCTGATTGTCACATCGACTACACGGGCCATGCACATCCGGAGTCCAACTGGGATTGCTATGTACGGATGTCAGATGAGGACACCAAGTCAACGGGGTAACGGCAAACAATCGTTCTGGCAGCTGTTGAGTGGACTCCTAGAAAAAAGAAAATTATGTTCAGTTCAGGTAAATGCACATGTGACAGAGGAATCAAACAACAAATAACGGACCACAATTTGAGTGTGAATAACCAAAAAAGTGCTACCACCTGCAAGCCATCAATAAAAAAAAGCATTGCCTAACGCATACAGGTAGCGGTTACGGAACAAAAAGGAAAACGGCAGTTTTCAAAACTGTTGGTTATGTAATGCCGGTGGAATGCTTGATAGTCAGATAACAACGGGGTCCAGTGACCAAACGTTATATTTGGTAGCTGAACAATAACCACAGAGAGCTACGGGTTTGAGTTCCGGTTGTTGTTCCTAATGAAATCAAGTGCCAACAGTTCGCACACCGAAATGTGGAGATGCGTGAGCTAAACGCCCTAAACGAACGGGACTATTAGATGAAGGTTTTCATCGCCTAACCCATTGGTCTTGTCTGACGAAAGTACTGTTTCCAGTTATCATGAAAAGCAAGCAACTTTTTCTAACTTGTCGCAAGTGCATATTCGTCCTGTTCTCAAAAACATGGTGCGTCAATTATACTAAAACATCCGTCACGAAAGAGACCAACAGAAAGTGAGAAAAATCACGAAAACGGGTATAAAAAGAATAAGTTTGATTCTGACTAGTTCAAATAGACTTTGAGTACTTGAAATCACTCAACCAACACATCATGAGTTCATGCATTTATGTGTTTCACTAACCTAGGATTACGTCAGCAAATAAATTTATCTAGGCCAATCTCCGCACAGTTACTTAATGTGTGGTCATAGTGGGCTGTTTCTCGTACTACTAATACAACACATGAATAAGAAAAACCCTCAAATGAGATACATTTACACTTCCCGAAACATGAGATTTAGAAAAACTCCATTTTTAGCTTCTTCGTTATTAGATGCTCACTATCACGTGACATACTGGACTACATTTTGGATGATCAAATCGGAAGCGCAACTGATCGGATATCTCCGCGAGGCGGTAAGATGTGGTCAAAGCCCGCAACGAGTGGATTGTAGACAATAAGGACGACGGGAAGAGTCATTGCTCAACGAAATCGGACAAGGAATGGCAAGCAAAAAACCCACAACAGAAAGCGTCAGCCACACGCACAAAATCAAGCAAAGTTGCACACGACGTGCAAGTGGAAACTGCCACAGCATTGTGAACTTAAAATCCGGTTCATAAAAATAAGCACGCACTTGACATGAGAACGTGGCAGTTGGGCAATAAAGATCGTGTTTTATAGAACGGCTTTCTGCTACAACACGTTAACTGAATACCACCATGTCTCCGCGACCCAAATAAACAAATGATCATAGTAACCCAACACGATCATTTGGCCCCGCGACTGATAATCGGACCTCCCTATAACGAGTTCGTAAAACATATGGACAACTTGGATGAAAAAGTATATTGAAATCGCAAAAGGCTTGGGACCTTCTTCATTTTATTAATGTTAAACAGATCAGTTGTGAAATCTATAAGTGTGGAAAATAAGAAGTGCATAAAAGGTGAAGAGAGACAGTGTACAAACTAACCAGACCAAAGAAAGCATGTATGTCTTCAGTACCAATGCTGGTCACATTTATCAGATCTTGTAATGTGGCTACTGCGACCACCTGATTCCTCACAGCCGGGTCGGAGCTCCCGCCTGGCTGTGAACCGGCTGCGTTGGCCGCTGTAGACTGATGGGACTGCAGAATCGGAGTAGCATCGGAGGTCATGCTCGAACGTTCGCTCTGACCGGTGTACGGTGAATCAACTGTGTGTAAAATGAGATTCACAATATGGGTATCTCGGTAAAACAAAAGGATGAGTTTAGGAATACACGAACGATACACTGATTGGCCGTGGATCATGTGATGGTTGTTGGCCAAACAGCTTAATCAGAGACAAAGAAGTTACAGACACGACGTATTTGACATAGCAATAGTGCTGAAAAAAGCATAAGGCAACTTCGCCGGCCTGAGTGCCAACAAACTCTAACATGAATGGTCATATGCTCCACATCTCGGTGAACAGCGTCCTCATAGACGATCAAGGGAGCTCACTGAAATTTACATAAGGCATTGAAAAGTTCACATTAGTTTGTACTATGACCGATTCCATTCAATAAATAGACACCGGCAACATGTACTTACAGAACAATGCAAGCAAAAACTATTAAACAGACTGATCAAACATAATCAACCTGAAAAGTAATTTCCATGTTTTAGAAACGTCAGAATAATAGCAAGACAGCACAGCGCGTGCCATCTTTGAGCTACAGCTCCCACCGACTTTTAACAGACTTAAAGCTAGACACAGACAGCATAGGGTCGTATTCCAACAACCCCTACAAATGATGGGAAAGGTTGCCATTACATACTCTAATTTGTCTATGTCGACAAGATATGAAATGACAGGAACGATAAACTGTAGAAGCTTACCGCACGTGAGTGGGTTATGGATACTCGGAAAGTATTAAACCAGAGGAATGACTGACTATCCTCCTATTCGTCACAGCCGTAAAACACAGTTTTATTGAACAAAGTGTGTTTGTAGTCAAGTGTTGTAAGTCATTTGTATCACGCGTAAAACTCACCGCGCAAATGTGTGAAATCATTGGTCAACTGCTGCAACGGCAGCGCACCTTGCGACGTGGTCGAGGAAGAAGATGGAGCGATCACGCTGGAAGAAACCACTTGACCGGCGCTGGTACTGGTAAACAACTCAACCCCTAATTCAGGTAGTGTGTCCTGTTCTGCTGTGGGTACAGCTGGTACTCGGGTTGCCAAGCTGGTCGTTGGTAACGAGACAGAAGCGCTGCCTATGCCTACTGCATCGGATACTGCCAGTGAGAATGAGGTGGATGTAGGAGGAACGTAATGGTTGAGCGGCGAACTAAACCGAGGCGAGGCGCCATCACTGAGACTCAAATCTTCAAGACGTGACTGGATTTCCGTTTCCAGTTGCCTCGTGAACGCTAGGGCAGATTGGGCGCCTGGACGATTTTGGTCAGAGGCATCCAGGCGAATTAGCTCATCTGAGACCAGCTGGCTACGTATGGGACCTGGTCAAATCCAGTGAAGCAAACATTAGTGCAAGGAAAGCGAAAGACTACCGCTATCAAAAATGCTTAAATATGCAGCCAACTGTGGTTAATGGCGTTGTTGATCCTGACAGAAACGAGGGATGTCAAGGAAACCACACGGAAAACTTAGGATTAAAATATCGCAGAAGTATCGCCTTCTGACAATAAACTGATTGGAACCTGTCATATGTCGAGTTATGTTGCTTCTCGAAGACCGCTGATATTCAATAATAAGAGATCTCGTGACAACGGTACTAACTACCACATTGATTGATATGTGTTCGTGCTTCAAATAGATTTTGTTTCTATTACGACTATATGACAGTAAAAATATGTTGTCCTATGCAGGTATTTGGAAGAAACAGGTGATTAATAAGAACGTTGAAATAAAGGGTAGTCAATTGAATTGAACGCCCAGAACTGAACAAAAGATAAAGACCAATAATAGCGTGTAAGATGTCTTGCGCTATGCCGGTAAAAATGCAACTAATACTCCTTGATTCCATTTTACCTTCGTATTTTTCTTTTTTCTAAACCCAAACCTGTCAGACCCGTGTATTCTTCTTCATACCATCTAACTATTGTTTAATTCTGTTTGATCGGTATAGATTTTCTAACCCTATCTCACCAATTCCACTTGATCTGTATGGATTTTTGTTTTGTT
>LUCH01000378.1:150813-200218 GCA_013368495.1 Paragonimus heterotremus
GCCCGAATGTTCGAAGTTGGTCTGGCTTGATGCAGATTTCATGTTCAATCCAGTCACAGTAGCCATATGGGTCTTCGTCCGTGGTGAACATCTGTCGGAATTTGCATATCACTTCATTTAGGAACCGACTGTCGCAAGCTGGTATTACTCCGGGTGCTCTCACTTCAATTTGTCCAAGCTGGGGTCTGCATTTTCTCGCCAATGGAACCACTCCATACTTCGTTACGAGTTTACTATGCTTCAAATCAACCACAGCCTCAGCACTTTCAAGAAAATCCGCTCCCAATATAGTCTGGCGTGCGTCGGGAGAAATGACAAAAGATTGCTTGACTACGTGATTATCCATTCCGATATCATACTCGGCAACGCCGGTAACTCTGAGTGTAAACCCACCGACTGTTCGAACAACAATCGCACACGGCTGAACAATCTTTCCCGGCCTCGGTCTAATCAATGAAATCGTCGCCCCAGTGTCAATCAAACAACATTCCGAGCTACCACTGATTTCTATCCTCGTCTGAACTGCCGTCTTATCAACTGCCCCTATTTATCGGATCACTCTTCTCAGACAAAAAACAATCAGCTAAACGTCTATTTACATGAAACCTTTTCTCGCCCCGCGGGCAAAATCTTCGCCAGTGCCCACGTCTTTCGCATCGATAGCAGACGTCGCCACGGTTCCGTTCCCTCCTCATGTTCAACGCGGGCACTTCTTGGGTCAACTTTTCCACTGTGGTTCGCAGGTCATTCAATCCACTTGGTTCGTTCGTCTTCAACTCGCTGACTGTCGGGAAGTTGTCTGTCAGTAATTGTCGAGCCGAATCAGCCAGCTGTTCCAACGTCATCGGACGTGCGATGAGAACCACCGAGTTGATCCCGTACTGCTGGTGGCATTCCGTCCAAAAACTGCTCCGTTAGCATGCGCTGTTCCGAATCCTGGTACAAATGTGGCAGAGCTCTTGACAGCGTTGCTCGCAGTGACACGGCGTATACAACAGCGTTGCCTCCTGGTCCAAGCCGGACGCCCTTGGACTGCCGCATTGCCTCTTGGCAATCGGCTGGGCTGGCGAACCCGGCGATCAGTGCCTCCTTCACCCTGCCCTTGAGCAGCATCCGCAGGACCGCCAGCTTTGCCCGGTCGGTCTTCACTCCGACCGTTTCCGCCACGTCCTCGAAGTCCTGCAGGAAGCTCCGGACGTCCCCGTTCTCGAACGGCTGCGGCCATGGGATCTTCATCCTCCAATCCTGGTCACGGCACCAACTGTTGAGATCCAAGAACGCGGATGGCACAAGGGTTGTTTATTCGACAAAACAATACATGGGTTAAGCATTTAAACAAAACCAGACACAAAACCACTCATTTGCACGCGATATTCGGCCTTAGACCGTCTCGGCTGCTACAGACATCAATACTCAGTTCTATTAAGCAGAAGGGACCATTATGGGAGATGCTGCACTTTGATGATCCTTCCTGTGGCTTGTGCGATGTCAAAATATATGCTCTGCACCTACTATTGAATAGCCGCGGTATGAGCAGTATAATACGATCGCTCATCTTCACTGCAGTAGTAAGCAACTGGCCAACCGGCAAACCGATACACGGCAAAGACACCAACGCACCTACAAGAAACTAAGAAAACCCCACCACTTAGAACATGATACATAACGGGGCCTTGAAAAAGTAGTCTGAACCAAACACTCTCTTTCAGAAAAAAACAAAGGCAGTTCAAGAAAAGCTTCGGATTGACGGAGTGAAATCCTTGTTCAATTAAGTTAATGTCTGGGATGTATTATTCTTAGGTCGGGAGGTGTACCTGGAGTCAGGTTGGATGTGGATACCGGTTTGACGTCCAATGGAATAGGTAATGTCTCGATGACGTCTGCTTTGGTGGCATTAGCCTTAATAAGGGGTACCTGGATAGTGTTTTGGATGGATTGATTAACGTCAACTGCGACACCGAATAGAACTTTGGATCTCCGATTCGAGACTATTCCAGATGGCCAGTGAAAATGCCCGCCTCTGTAGCTTGGAACATACACTGGTTATCTGATGATGGACAACGTCGTGTTAACAATTGAAGATTACTTCTATACCAATGCTTCCAGTAAGATAATCTGGTTCACCGGACCAGAGCACGTTAGGGACACTGTCCAGTTATCCTTGAAACATGGATTAAGTGATACTCGATAAGCGAACAATAATCGTTGAATCACTTGCTAGACCATTCTCCTTTTTTAATTCGCTAAGTGAACGTTTAAATGTGTCGACAAACGTTCAGCTTAGCGACTGAATGGTAGATAATACAGAGGAGAATGGATATATTTGATGGCGCGAAAGGCACAAAACTGACTAAACTGCTCAGATGTGAATTGTGTGCTGTTGTCGGACAGAAGCATGTACGGAAATCTTCTGAAGTACTAAAATGGTGTCAATCGTCGTTGTATGTACCATTGAAAAGATATCCAACCACTCGGAATAAAAAAGCTACCATAACGGCATAGTTTGTCCCAACTAAATCGACATACAGGGGAGAGCATGGCATCGCTGAGTAGGGTCAAGATTGTCATCGAACGTTTTAGCGGACTGTACATGCTGGGAACGGTTTTGAACTATTCATTCTATCATAGCATCAATGCCAGGTCAATTAGTGAAACCACGTGTCATGTACTTCATGCAACTAATTTCTAGAGTAAGCCGTATGTAACCGTTTCAAAATTGTCTGGTGAAAGTGATACTAAGATGGCTGTTCTACTTGTAAATAGCAGACAAGGGGTGACCAGCGATAACGGCTGACAGAGTAAGCAGAACCGATGAAATCCTCCTCGTATATAATCCAACGTTTTATCCTTATAGGTGGTTGTCCCTACCAGTTCGGACGTAATAGGTAAGGTATGAATAGCAGACGTAATTACCTGGTTGACACTATTCTCAACTATAATCGCACGTACAACTGTCTTATCTGGAAGTGGTATGCAAAACAATCCACTGCGAAATAGCACCTGATTGACCGGAATCTAAGAAGCGTCAGTTGCAAAGGAGATAAACACGTTTCAAGAAGTGTGGTCCATCGTTTCACTTGACTGTTAAGTACAATGCAATACTAATTTTGGCGTCAATAACAGAAAGTATAGACGTATGACCTAAGGAGAACGTGAACCGATAGCTGCAAAGCAATGTGTACAAATTTTTCACGAAAAATATATTCACTAAATCTTCATTTTCAACGGGCTCGTAGTTTTTTTTTCAATCAACGCGAACATTCGTGTGTTTTTTTAGATTCGTCAAGAGGAACGTCAGTGTTGACAGCACCCATATTATGATTTGATTTAGTCGCTGCAACTACGATCCTCAGAGCGAAATGAACACGAAGATGTTCGGATGTGAAGATAAACAAAATTTCGTCTCTTGACACATTTAGGACTATCGTTAAGTGGTATCCTTTGTCAACAGTTGATTGACTGGTGTGTTGATCTCATGCATTTCAAGTGAGAAAGGGTTGTAATAGTTCACTAGATTCGGAAACGATCAGAAGGGCTGTCAAGTCGGTAAATGGTGGTACAATTTGTATCGCAGTGTCGGTAGGAGAATCAGGACATTCACCAAGTTAATTGGTTGTAATTTTCAGATCCCTGATGAACCGGAGAAAAAGTTCACATTTATTTGGATGTACAGATAACCCAAGATAATTCCGTTTTTGTAGCACATAATTCATTCCGTTCAACAACTAGACCACAGTCTTATCGATAACTAGCAAATCATCTGAGTAAATTGCTATATCTGGGACATTGGCTAACAGTGTATCCACTATTCGTTGGAAGACTGAAGGAGCCATCTTACGGCCTAACAAGAGATGATTGTATCAGAACAGGTCATTATAGATACTGACAGTTAAAAGTTGTTCCTAATCCTCATGAGCCTCGATTTGGAGATAAGTTACAAACAGGTCCAACCTAACAAAATATTTTCCACTCTCTTGTAACGACAATAGATACTGATGTTTCCATGATAGCGTTTAAACCAGTGACACTACCACTGGAACCATCCACTATGAACAATTTACAGTCAATGTGATTCTCACAGCTTCTGACATTTATGACTGTCTATTAGTGGTTCACCTGCAGACGGTACCAAGCGATTGTAACGGAATACAGATATGAAACTGAGTGGAAAATCCAACGTAGCTCTAACCCCAATGTAACAGCCGAGCTGTGTGACGAACAAAACCGTACGAAATTTCCGTAAATTATCCGTAAAACATATTTTTCGCGATTATAAAATAACCCCAGAAGCACGAGTTTCAAGAAACTGTAGATGGTTACAGACAGTGTTGAAGGGTGATCTAATTAATCCCAGTTCTTCTATCCAATCAAGGATTGAGAAGTTGTGACTGACATCTGACAGGTAGCAAATACCCTTAAATGATTTTCCATTGAAGAACACAATGAATTAGATGTCTGCTGTTAGTTTAACAAACCCACCTGAGACGATGTGGGCTAAGTAGGTTGTGGACCTGCATAAAAGTTTTCCAACTGAGTATTACGGTTTATGAGAACTCAACGTAGGTATCGGATGAGGTAAGTCATTGCAGACAAGTCTGATAAGCACTAACTAATAATGATATGAACTTTCTGCAGGCGATGACAGCTAACTTAAAAACAGTGACTAGGCTATTGAAATAGTTCGTCGGTTTTCTAGACATCAGCAGAACCATACGATCATTTCTTTGTTGTCTATAGGATCAATCACTGTCTTTGTCGCCTACCTTGTAACATGCTGTGTATCGATCCTCTTTGAATATACATAGTTGTGAAATGCCATTCCCCGCAATATCAAACAAGCAATTTGAGTGTGTTAGGGAGGATTAAAATGCCTTTTGTCTGGGCTACGGAAAACGATGTATGTCCAAATGCATTGATACCGCTTGTTTTTGGACAATCTAACTGCTGAGCCATCGTAGTATCGTGTTTGCGGTTTGTGAGCTACTGACACTCTATCGTGAGTAACCTTAGTGTGATGTTTGGTTCTTGCTCAATTCTCATCAAAATTCGAGTTCGACTATGTCAGCTGTCCAACGAGTGTGGACCGCTGAAGAAAAAAGTAAACTGATCATCCGCGATAGAGTGCATCGATAATCGTTCACATTGATTAGTGACAGTGTCTGCATACGAGACTAAATCATCGCACCCCTTTTTGAACACCGACCTTACTATCTGTTTTCAGAAAGCGCGAAAACTGAACGGCAATGCAACGGATGCCAAAAGACCATTGGTACGGTAACTATGCTCCCACCTTCAGGCAGGAACTCACAAACCATTGATAAAGAGAAAAAACCTAGTTATAAATTGTCACCCGACTGGATAACGGCGCAATTAAACTGAATTCATACACAGATCGATCCAAACGTGGGGTCATAGAAGTGAAGTATCGTGCTGATGTAATTTTCAAAAAGGGTCTATCTAATAGCTGTTCACTTTCATTAATACTTTCAAACACTTTCCATAGATAGACTAAATCTCTTGATGTGTTCGTTTGTTATTTACATAGGCGTCCATTCTATTGAAAATATTTAGGAACTGCGCTCTAAAATAAGTATTTCTATTTTGCTGAAAAGAGTTGTGGATCAACTAGCCGTTACCATCATTGTCAGTTGGAACATCTTGGTCACAACATTGTATGACGATGAGCAAACACTATTTCAACAGATCTACACACACACACACACACACTATTTGAACTAGTGGCGACAGCTGAAACTCACTCCATTCCATCCGACTTGTACAGTGCGCCCGAGACCTTCGCCAACTCCACACATTGTTGGTGAGGCGCCAACAGTACTAGGGAAGAATCGTCCATCATCGTATCGATGAACAGACATATAGAGGACGCTGAACGACCAAAGAAGAGGAAGAGATAGAATTGCAATGGATAGCGCAGAGTTAAGTAAAAGAGGAATGAGAAGATCATGTAACCAGGTCCGAAGAAAACGAACAAACCAATTAAAATAAAATGTGTGATGAACTGGTGTTAGGCTAGAAATGTAAGAATAAGTTGCATGAAAGATTATGGTGGAAGTTGGAAGATCACAGAAATTCTTGGTCGGATACTTCATCGACGAACTAAGCATGCGAGAAAAGGCTGAGGAACATAAAAATTGAGTAGGTGGATCGTGTGTAAACCCCCAGAATGATTGCCAGATATAGTAGGAAAGCTGAGTAAGTACGTGCACAGTGTCAAACAAATAGATAAAGCGTTCTAATTTTGACATATTGAAAACATACATTTAAAAAATTCGTGATATCGAAGAAGTACTTTGGGTAGAAGAAAGTTGAGCAGGAAGTTGATGTGTGCACTGAACGTTTAGACAAGCACAGCTATGTGGTTCCTTTGAATATGCAACAGCCCAGTTGTTCCAGATTGCACCAGTTGTGAGCTAGTACGGTGAGAGTGAAACCGTCGGGTAATGCATAACGGTAGATGTACGGCGCAATCCTACCACAACCTATCACGGAATAAACTTGTGTTTTCCGCGCATGCATGCGTAAAAAAAAATGATTTCTACAGTAGTGGAATGCCTACTATAAATAAAGACACAGGAAAGATACTAACAACATGTGCTGTGATTTAGCCGGTGTTCATACTTGGGGTCGTCTTCGAAAATTTTCTGGGTCCCGTTTCCATGATGAACATCCCAATCGACAATTGCGATCCTAAAAGACACAAACAGAAAGCATATCGGACAGCGTAAGGAAGAAGAACCAAATATCTAAACTATCAACACCACTGCTCCTCGTAATCAGAAACATTTCATCTCTACTCATCGCTTGTGGCTCCAATTTCTATCTTCCTAAGGTTTATCAACGATTATGAGAATCAAACAGGATGAGACATTCGTAGACTGCCTAGTTAAACTTGTTAAGACAGTATCCGCTCACTGTTGATTCCAACTTGCACGTCAACATTTTACCACTGTTCAAGTGTGTTGAAGGATAATACATATATCATCCATGGATTGAAAACTACCAGGTGGAGTGTAACAAGATATGTGACCGAGGTCCTCGGTACAGATCATAACATTCACAGAAAGGATGACTGGTTTTCTTTTTCGGCAGGGTCATTTTAAGCCCAAAACATGAACGCATTCACTGCTGACTTGTGTGTGTGGCAAAATACACAACATAACAGCCCTAATGGGTACAACTATGGTAACCACTGGGACGTGGAGAAAAGACGCAGAGTGCATAACCAAACGGTCAGAAGTTTCATACTCCCAGTATGACTCATAACAATACTTAGGAGCGGTTACCAAGTTTTGGTGTATTAATAAGCCCGCTCGAATGATGAGCTCTGGCGTCGTGCAATAATGTGCAAGGCATCTTCGGTATTTCAGGATAAACAGAGGGATCCTTGTTTTCGTTAACGATATGCAGCCATGGACAAAAGCGAAGAGTGACTAGGCATATGAGCAACTCAAACTAAAGTTTTACGGTTGAACTAGACGAAAGAACGTTCGGAATTGATTAGATGATAGTAAAATAGATGCTTTTTATACCAGATAATGAGAAAATAGTATTTTTTTGTATACATGGTGTCCAATCTTCGCGTGCTCAACCGATTAATGTAATATCAACTCAAATTTGAGCATGGGTCGCCTAATAATCAATGCTGCTGCATTTCGTATTGATAGTTCTTACTATCCTTTTTCAGCACGTCCTTCCACTGGTTGCGCAAACAGGGATTATCAATCTTATCATGAGTTTTTGGATCCAGCGAGCTTTAAAATGAGACGCCTCGGTGGGAATAAAATATGGCCTCCGTGACGGCTAGGCAGGTTGTTGAAAGAGGAGGTTTGTGAAAAAAACAACGAACCATCACAGCAATTCGCTTGGGATCGTAGTCAAGTTGAAAGACCACCTGATATATATCCGTAAAGCTAGAACGATACTTCTTACTGAGAGGAGGAAAATTAATGTCCGAATAAGTCTACTTGGTTATCATCTTCTCAGTATAAAATGCAGAGATCCCAAGTTAACTTTACAAAAGCGGTACCAAACCATGAGTATACCATTTCATGACTTTAGTACAGATTAAGTGCACACGGGTGGAATGTTTCACCTGAACATCCCCAGACTAAACGGAGTGTAGATGCACTCAATAAGTAAAAATTCATTCTAATCGGTCTAAGTAACAATTGGTTGGAGGGCTTCATCTCCAACCTTGAGGCACATTTATTTGGTAGGTTCAGAAACCGTAATGCATTTCCGTAGGTGACGTCCATATCGAGAATGTGTCGTCGTATAGTTTGTGTCGAGACGGTCGTTTTCGTGTACAAAAGGGGATGGCTAACGATATCATGTGCCCAAATGAGTTCACTGCATTGCGTCAAGCGCATTATCAGTTGAATGTTCCTAACAGATGGCACAAATGATCAACTGGTCTATTTCAATCGTATATAATTCTCGTCTTCTAGAAATTCTTGGTAATCACTAAAACAGTTTGGTAAGTCATTTGCTGATTGTTACCAATCCAAAAGGGCTTTTGATCATCTCTTCATCATGCCTTACTGCATCCATTTTGCCTTCAACTGATATTCTCTGCGTCCCTTTCACTCTAACCAGTGTGAATAGAAATGCCATAGGTTTATGAGACCCCATGTAAACTTTGCTCATACTTACCGTCACACGGTCGGTCTAGAAACGTGACCAGGAGTAAAACATGAACTCTCATTAGTCGCTTCAGGCAGACAAGAGTGAAATTCTAAACGAGGTTGGTTGGATTCATTGTGATTTATCAAACTCAAGTGGATAAACTTAAATTGTACCAAATTTTCAAGAATTCAAAAAATGGGCATTGTCTACATTTTAACAGAAAATCCCTTACTCCCATTATCCGATCAAAAAACCTAGCAATGATTATAAAATTCTACTCCTTTGCTATTGTCTTGCTGAATTTGAATGTTACAAATCTAGTAAAGCCGTGGAAATTTATGTTGGAATGCTTGTGCACCGACTGCAACAAACTCGTGTAGGTGGCAATACTACCTTATAAAAACGATTCGTTCAAAGTATCGTATAATTGAACTTTGTGTTTTATGTAGCACTCCACCAAAGTAGCATGCACCGCTTTCCCAACAAATAATGTACCTCAAAAAATCACGTTTAGACTGAAGCAGGTCCAAAAGTATAAATGCAATGAGTATTTATATAGTTGGTGACATTTGGTTTCTTAAGATAGGCCGGACAAACTCACTATGTCTTGCATATATCTTACAATTTTCGGGAAAAAACCATGCCATTCGCGAAATTACAATTCGGACAGAGCCTGATAATGACCATCATATCTTCTAGTACTTTATGTCACATATTTTAATGACCCCAAGGGTAGGACATATGATATACTTAAATCTACACGAATGAATCACAAATTACACCGCGCAATGTGCATGTACAACAGAACGATCAACAATTGGGAGAAACTGAAGGAGTAAAGAAAAATAAACATACCTTATTGCTTCGTTCTGCATAATAGGGATAGTTTTTAGTGAGGTGACTATGTAGTTGCATAGCGAACATCCGGTATGACATGTTAACCAACTCCAGTCTAACACATACATCTCGAGAGCGATCGACGTAACGCACGAGCGTTAGCAGTACCATTTAACTGTACTGTTTACCACACCAAAAATAATGTAATGTAATCCTCATGAGAAGAAATACTAGATCAAAAATTAAAAAGACCACATCGTCAACTACTGGAGAGACGGATTCAAGGCCAAAACGCACAAACCTCTCCAAACCGTAGACTTGTTGTGCATGTCGCGCACCGATTGCCACATTGTTGAAGAAGCAAAAACCCATACAGCGGTCGGCGAGCGCGTGATGCCCAGGCGGACGAATCACAGCCACTCCGTTCATGCACTAGAAAAGTGAGGGAAACGCTGCGGTAGAAGAGAATAGGCGAAGAACAGAACGCAGTGATTGAGCAAACAAGGCAAACTAAATCAACCGAAGATGAATATACGTACCCGACCGGTGCAAATTTCCTCAACCACTGCTAGAACAGAACCGGCAGCCAATCGGGCACAGTCGTACGTATGCTGGAAGACAGTAGAATAAGGGGGTGACCGGGTCAAGCAAACGATAGCTGCATACTGAATAAGTGTAAAAATAACCCGCTGAGTGACAGTAAGTATAAATGTGCCTTACACGATTGAAGTAGATGGAATCCTCATCTTGAGCCAAACGGTTCAATGTTCTTTGTTCCAAACCGGCAGTTTTCGCGACCGCATTCACGTATGATTCGGTGTGGGCACGCAATAACTCCGCTCGGGTTGCGTAACGAGACTAAATCGAAGTTTGACGGATAAGACAGTGTGGGTATAAGAGATGAAGTGTACACTCAGTCTCGTTACAGCAGAAGCAACGGTAGACCAGAAAAACAGACATTTCTAGTATCGAGCTGTGTCGATGAGCATGACGGTTCCGATTACTGTCAATCTCAAGAGCAGGAAGAGTGTAAAAAGTGCAAACTTATAAGAAAGAGCCAACAATCCCAGAGATGAATATACATCAATGGTTGTATCTTTTTAATTACTAGTACTGACGGCCACATGCACAAACCTTTCAGATTCATTGACCACATCATCAACTAACAGTCAGGAGATATCTCATAACAATCACTTAAACGACGCATGTTACGGCAGAAGCTTCATCGGTTCAATGAGCGTAAGATCAGACCAACTCGTGCAGAGAGAGGTGATCGAACACAAGGACAGGTTAGTTAAGGAGCAGACGAGCCCAGTCACTGAAAAACAGAGGAGTATTCTAGGTTGTGTCATCATCTGACGTCTGTTAAGCTAACATATCAGAAGCTGTTTGCATGGGGGTTACGGTGTGTTATGGATATAAAATGATTAAGTCAAGATGTTGCCCCTTCTACGCATAACCTCACTTCCTCTACTCGATTCATTTGTGTGAAAGTATTTGTGACTGTCATTATAATAAACGCCAGCATTGTCTGGGAATAGGTGCTACAAACCTGTTACGATCGTGACATCCAACACTTAGAACGAATGCTCAAACAACTATTCCAAACGCCAACGGAGTGTGCGCGACTCACAAATTACCATACGGCATGACAAGATGGCAAACATAGTGGTCTAATAATAACGCATATATGCACCAACACTTCCTACCTTACAGGAGCTGCGATCCTGAGTGCGACGTAGAGGCAAGAAAAAATTTGTATAAATGAGCATGAAGCCCGTATTTCATGAGCGGTACACTATCCAAGTAGTGAGGACAAGAACAGTCTCAGTGGCCTGGGAGTGAATCCGGAACCATGAAATTCGTGGGCGTCATCGTCACTACTTAGCTAGTGCGAGCTCAATCAACAGTCTGATGAGTAATCATTTATTTCCCCACGCGATTCGCTCGTTGTGCTCATGAGATACATGAGCTGCCAGGAATCCCATAATGCATCCGAGGTGCTTGAATAATGCCTACTTGCCACTCAACGATCTGTCACATCACGTAATGACAACTTCATCAAACGGAAGTTGAAGCCGGTGCGGGAAGAAACATTCGCTTCTGAAACCAGACACAACCTGTTCACACATCCCCTGCGGAGTGTACTCTGGGTTGGACTCAATTTGGTAAGTGAAAACAGCCGTTTGTCACAAAGTGTGAAAGTAGGAGAACTCACAATCCAAGCAGCGTACAGAATCCAAAACGGTCAAACTGACAGAACTGAAATGAAGATGGTTTTAACACGGACACAACAGATTTAGACCCACTGATCACAGGTCGTTAAAACAAGAGTTCAAATAGGCCAGGAATGATTCTTGCCTCAACAAAAAAACGACATTAAATTTGTCGGGCTGATGAGAGAAAACCGAAGTGTTAACATCTCGCAGTATATGTCTTCTCTCTGTTTTGGCTAAGTAAATTTGTGGAAATTTGGTGATAGAACCGGTAAACATTGAAACGATGTAAAACATAGAAACAGTGTGATGAAGGCCACTTACTTCAACCCGTTTGCATCGACGAGCCAAACCGTACTCGTCCAACAGTTCGTAACAACGACGTATGCGATAAGGGGTCTCTGGGTGGTTGCTGTAACAAGATCGGGGGAAAAAATCGACAAACTGGTAGAGTACAGCAAATGGACAACACAAAGCCCCCGTAATCAGACTAACCAAATAAATTCTCTATGACCGGAAGCGTGCAATGCATCTTTTCTTCCTTTTTCAACTCAGCTTAGCACTGACATTTACTTTAAGAACAAGCAAACGAGTAGACCAAAAAAACAGTGATGTGCCGTAGACCACCAAAACTGCGAAGGAATGACCTGATGAAATATTTTAATCCCATAAAGTACGATACAAAGTAGGACAACAGAGAAAACAAGGACAATGGCTTACCAATAAAGTGTGTGTTTATGCCAACTTCTGACCTGACAATGCCGGCAAAAATTCCACTTAATTTATATAAAACTGTGGCCTCCAGTGCCACGTGGAGGCGGAAAAATTGTTCAAGTGAACATGAGGTTCATACTTTGTGAACGGCATAAAATACTTGGAATCTGACTTCGGATTCGTGTCACTAAGGTTAAGTTTACCTTAACCCTATGGGATGGAAATCAACAATAACAATGTTTAAGCCAACGTGACTAAAATGCGCGACAAGTGAAAAGTCTCTTACCGGTCGTCTTCATTCTTGTGATTCTCCATGCGGCTATCATAAACAATGCATGTGCTGTGCAAACAGTGAATAGAAAAAAACCGTAGAAAATAATGCGTGCTTTGGGCGATGGAAGTAAAGTTGTAGTCCATGGTGAAAGATAGAACATTACTATTACGTTGCGTTTACAGCATGGACGATTACAGAAGAGTCAAGGAAAAAGACAGGTTTATCGACAATCACCTGCTTAAACAAATATTTCAGTATACTCGCCAGGATCAGATCATCAGACAGTGATTCGAAGCAGCAACTTGTGCGCTATGGATCGAAACTTTTGCCTATTGATAACCGACATAAACGAATAAAGAAATGAACTAACAGAATGAACTCAACCTCGTTAATCGATAAGACGTAAGTAATGTGCCTAGGATTGGTGATCGGATAGCAGCTCATTTCTGATCATCCGACTATCCTCACTCACTTAGTCCAGACTTGAACGAAGCCGGCTGCGCACTGTTGGTTCGAGTCCTAAATTACAATCAGTGTGATCATCGTCCTACTTAGCCCCTCTGCCGAAAACATGTAGACCATGCTGGACAATGTGAGTGACCGGGCTGGTTTGTATGGAATGCGCTTCGCACTTTCAAACTGCAAAGTGCTGCTTCAGGACTGGGGCACTTCAACTCCTACTTTCTGCAGGTAATCCGCTTGAGACTGCGGAGGATTTCATATACTTGCGTAGGACTATCTCGTCAGCCTGTAATATTGTTGGTGAGATATCAGTGAGGATAGCAAAGGCACGAGTTGCCTTTGCCAAACTGCGTCATCTGTGGCGTCGAAAAGATGTTCGGTTGTCGTTGAAAGGAAGAGTATATGATGTTTGTGTACGCTCTGTTTTGCTCTACGGTTCGGAAACGTGGCCTCTTCGCAAGGAAGATGTCAACAAGCATGTTGTGTTTGACCATCACTGTCTCCGCCAAATAGCCCACATTAAGTGGGCTGATCATGTGAGCAATGTGGCTGTTCGCCGACGCGTATTCCGGAACGCCCAGGATGCGCGATCTATTGGTCAACTAATCACACTGGACAGCTTGCAATGGTTAGGTTACGTACTCCGCATGCCAGCTGAGCGTTTGCCGCACGGAACATTATATACTGCGACTACCAACAGTTGGGTAAAACCATATGGTGGTCAAGCAACAACGTAGTCACGGAATATGAAGACCCTGACTGCTCCATTGAGCAAAGTGGATAGGTGTCGCCTGCCTGGATGGGATCCTCGTGATCACTCAAATCGCTGGTTAGAGACGTTATCCAAGATGGCGGTGTGTCGCAGTCAGTGGCGTACCTGTATCCATACCATTTCTAGTTCTGCTTAGTCTTCTTTTAATAATTTTCAACATTCTTAGTAGCGTTTTCTTCTAGGATATTCCACGTCACTGTTGAGTCGAGCGGTGGTCCGAGCCACAGTATCTTTTGGTCAGGCTCATGGCTGTTATGATGATGATTATGATGTTTCACGGTGAATGATGTGAGTACAAGGGAGTATAACAAAAAATGGATGAGGGTCATACTTTCAATTTCTGAATATCGGCATATGCGAGTTCGTCTAACTGATTTTCAGCTTGACGTTGACATGGTGGCACCAAGATCAGCCGTTGCATTGACTTCGTACATATACATGTGGCCCCATATTAGATTCCATAGTGTTTAGTTATCACTATTCTGATTCCAGACTTCAAGGTCTGTATGTGGGACGAAGGATATGTCGTCGAATTTAGGCACCATAAGAGGTGCTGATAAGCTGAAAAAACCAGGAACCACTGGTGTGGTCTACTGGGCCAAAACTTCATTCAGTGGACCGCTGGTTCAACGTTCAAAACCAAATATGCATCACAAGAGCTGATGGAACGGTCGAGTATATCATCTTGTGTCACGTGAATGATAGTGAGCAAAAGATTAAGGTGCTCTCCTACACTATCCAATGGACTATAAATGTTTATAGAAGTTCCATGATTAATACGAAATTCTGCGGAAAAACAACAGTTGAAGCAAACGGCACCACCCCAATTTATCTCCGAATGTAAGAACCTCGAAATATATGTTACCTAGCGTATGACTGCAGATCATGCCTCGGTTTCACTTCCCCAAAAATACAGTGGTTGATTCAAATGTCAAGTATCATCATGAAACTGAAAGCTATGGTCACAAGTGGGTTTTGTGATTTGAGTAAGGCATAATAACTGTATCCAAGCTACAAACAGAAAGTTTGTAATAACCCACGTTGCCATACCTAGTTCTCTGTGAGTGCTGAGCCACCGGATGAGCTTGTTTTACGTAGGACAACCAATCATCGATCCGCTGAAGATCCTCCGGGTCGTGAACATGTTTTTCCGGAATCATTACTGGGATCTTTATATCTAACCTGAAAAAAACAGGGTAGTCGACTCGATCAACGGAACAGTTTGTTTGCACTCAGAAAAAGATAAAACGAAACGGGAAGGAACAACATCAAAACAAATCATAAAAATTTGGATGGCTTACGAAGTTTCATCAACGTGCCTCACTTGCCTTGCCAATGGATTAAAATTGAAAACTGAAATAAGTCGACCGTGTAATCAAGCGCAGATACTGACCAGAATATTGGCTTCACATGATAGAGATGATAGATCAACTCACCGTCCTAGGCTTGGATGTGGTCAACACATACCACAAACGAACGAATTAACACAATGTTTGACATTCAGATTGCAACTAATATTTTGGCTTTTGATACAGCGCGATCTAAATCACAGGTGACTAGGAGAGCTTGTAATTTTGTACAATGACAACGATTCTTTCAGTGAGAGCAGGTGGGTAAAACAGAGGGAGGGTAGTGAGCAGATAATAAACAAAACAGATAGATAGAAAATCAGTTACAGTGGTAGTAAATGGGGCGAGAGACAGTTATATATGCTCAGCCTGGGAATATGAGCTATTAGATGTGGAAATTCGGATAACAGAAGTTGCGGGTAATTGAACATTTACACACAGTGCGCAACGGTTTGACGGAACAAGTATAAGCCCACTTGAATGTAAGTTACGGCAACAAAAAAATGTTGGAACAAAAAGTACTCAACAAGTCCAGGACATTAGAAATATGATACCGTACTCACCAACTCTGTTCCGGCAAGTGATCTACCTCTGAAACTGGC
This sequence comes from Paragonimus heterotremus, assembly GCA_013368495.1. Taxonomy (NCBI): domain Eukaryota; kingdom Metazoa; phylum Platyhelminthes; class Trematoda; order Plagiorchiida; family Troglotrematidae; genus Paragonimus; species Paragonimus heterotremus. The sequence goes on from LUCH01000378.1 coordinate 166,686, forward strand.
ATAATCTCGGAAATCTGGTATACATGAAGCGATTTCCAACGGACTTGAAGCACGGACACACAATCCGAAATCGACTTCAAAACACTATAAAATGAAATAAAGCAAAAGACAACTGCACGTGTTCATACGTGGTCGCTAAATACTGAGGACTTTCACTAACAGAACTTCAGAAAAAATCCTTAAGAGGTCTGTGTAATAACAACTTAGGATTCTGTTGCATTAGAACCAACACATGCAAGACCACCAAGATGTTGTGAAGTATGTATTCTGTTGGCTGAGAAACTAAACTGATTCAGCAGCATGAAAATCAAACATACATACATGAGTATAAATCGATTCAAGCAAAGTGTGAACCTTCAATGTCTTGTTGTTTACGTCAGTTTGCCATGGGACAATACAACATTTGGTTCAGGATGTCTTAATCAACAACCATACATGAATAGTTAGTACCGACCTTTGACTACCAAAAAAATTTGAGAGCGAACGAATATCCCTGGTTTAAAAAGAGGAGCTCACTAAGGAGAAACGGCCCGATCCACCTGGAAACGGTAGTAAGATGGTTAATATTGACAGAAGCATGTATCAACAGTACATTGTGCGTAGCATGCCAATCCCATGACTCGAATCACGGAGGGCATCAACGAAATAGACATCCATGGGTTTATGCCTTTGTACGTCAGTTCAATGCTATGTGGATCAGGCCATTCAATCACACAGGCTTCGATGGTCTTAGCAATTTCTACCACGACGTGAGTAACCCGAAGATGATTACCCATTATCATTACCGAGTTATTACGGTTTGTTGAATAGCAGAACAAAACTGCATGCCTGACGAAGTCACTCAAGGACCAACTCAGTGTAAGCAGCGGTTCCGCATACAAAAAAGGGAGGATAAGTGCTACGAATGTTACCATATCTATAGAATCTACCAGGGTCCATGGTAATACGCAGTCCATTAGGGTAGCTGAATAAGACTGAATGTTGGAGGTTTAGCCCGTATATAACAAATTGGTAATCAACAAAAATGTATACCTTACAACCGAGTGGAGTCTGTGCATGGAAAATAATAGTTAGTAATCGGCAGCTTACAAAACAGTAGCGCAAACACTTAAATTGACGGATGTAAAAACAAACAAATCAGAGTTCATGTCAATAAGAAAGATGTCGAAGGGAAAATACAGTTGACACTAGATACGTTCAAGCCCCGAGAATCTGAAGATGGCCAGAAATATAATATGTTGACCTCTCATCCGGCGGTCAAGGGTTTGGGACACAAGGCCGCCGCTTGCAACCACGTTACCTTTGAAACTTCCAGTAGAAAAAAATTCTCTCGCTGTTTCTCCTCAGAATGAACAATATCAAAGTACACGTACGATCCAGGTGAACCGTCAGATTTACCTATTAAGTGAGAAAATCACTCGCCATTCAACTTAAGATACCCATCAATGTGACCTAAATCAAATGATAAAATTCCCTAAACTTCAACTGAGTAAGCCACAAAGCACAAACACTCACCTCGGATGAACTTCTCCGATAGGCTCCAACGAAGGCGCAGAGTCACCCAAAAGGGCCGAAATAGTGTGCGCTGCACTCTCAGCCAGCGAATCAAGATAGTAACCACCCTAAACGTGAATAAAGCAGTGAACCTTATAATCTGAGAGTAGTTGACTTATCACAAATATCATGACAGTCACAGCCAGGTGATTGTGCACTGGTGCGGACTCGAATCGGTTGTCTACGTTGACCGGCAAGTTGATTTCAATCAAAAAGAGAACATACGTTAATATTGTGTCAACCGCTGATTGGCAAGTGAGAAAACTTCAAGACGGATAAAATTCCGTAAGCAAGAGAAGTCGGAATACATGTAAATGATTCCGCGGCAGATCAACCTATACCAGAAGACAGTAATTTCGTTCGTTTAACACTGAACCAACATCAAGATACTAAAGCACAAAGCCATTCTGAAAAACTGGAACGTTCGGGATTTATATAAGCGATTATATTCATTTCCGTATGGACTGAACTGCTCCGTGAAGCTAGAAATTAAATACAGAACTCACCTCCAATGCGACCACCAGTTTGCCTTCAGCTAAACACATGAGTTTGTGGGTGAGATGTGCGAACAAAGGAGGACTGAGCTCAAGCTGACCCTGTCAAACAAAGCAGACGATAGGGAGTAAGAATCGTAATAGGAAGGGGAATGTGTAAGCTTGATGTGTTGAGGAGGTAAGTCACTATCTGTGGGATTAAACAAAGAAGTATTCTTCGAATAGCATGTCCAACAAATTCAATGTACCCTAGTTGTAGCACAGCGGCTTCTATTTGACACAATAAATTAAGACTCATCGCTAATAGTGATCCCAATTTCTCGGTACTGGTCAATCAGGCAACTGTAGCGTCAGACAGTTCGGAAGAGAGACGGAACTGCGCCAACTGCTTATTATCAACGGTATATTCATGTCGGTAACATCATTGTCAATATCTTCCTCAGGTAGCTTTTTGTGAGAACCAAGCTTTGTGATCATCTTGTCTGTAGGATACAAGTATTCAGTTATGTTCTCTACAGTCGATGGGAATGAAAGTTTTGAACCAAGTTTATGCGATCCCTAGGAAGCTGGTCCGAAGATGCCATCTCACCCGAACTCGCAACTCGGTTGATTGGTTGCGGAGTGTAAGCTACTGTATGTTTCAGTTAGACATAGGAGTCTCAGTAAATAAATCGCGTGGCTTTATGGCAGCAATGCAAACATGGCAACCACTTGCGTACGCCAACTGACTATGATGCAGCTACTGAGCGGGACTATGGATGTAGTCATTACGAGAGGCGAGAAATCTATGAAACCACAACTCGTTAGTGAAGTTATGTCATGTACTCTAATTGATCAGCAAATACATGATGTGTACGCTGCATTTGACCAAAGTAGTAGTTCCAACCTGAAACACGTCGTTGGCAAACGTTAACAACTAGACTGCAAGTAACCATAGGATATCACACATGCAGACTAAAACGCGGAGCAACCAGAGGAGTGGGAAGCAGGCAGATCAAATGATAACCAACTGAAATAATGTTATGTTAGAAAGTTTTAGTAACTAAACTAAACAGACTTACCAGAGGACAACCATAGGCAGAATCATAGCCAGCAGAGACGAGAACGAGGTCGGGGTCGAACTATAATGCAAGCAGGGATCGTGAGGCTTGTAGAAAAATAATGGACCAAATAAGAGCAGTTGCCTTGGAGAAAGCTGGCGATAATGCACACAACAAGTGAACCAACTCACCTCATACGCTATTGGTAGGACTAGCCGATGAAAGATGGCTAGATAATCGGCATCACCAAGTTGTTTCTGAAGAAAGGAAAGTAGGCCAAGGATGGAGATGGAAAATCACAAATGTTTCGAGCAATGTCTTGTCAATCAGGGAAGAGCCTACCTCATTCAGTGCGACATTGACATTGTAACCACGCCCGCGGCCATTCCCCATAAAATCGAAGTTCGACTCGCGGAGGTGGGGCCAAAATTTCTGGTCATCGTAACGATGAACGGAGATGTAGAGCACACTACAAGAAAGATAACTTCAGTTGGTGGATCATGTTTATTGTTTAGTTTTGACGTGAATATGTGGGGCGAAGCTACATGAGAGAAGTAGGCAGTTACCAAGCGCATTTGGAAGTCAGAATGAAACGAAATATTGTGGTAAATGATTCATACACACAAACACCACAAATGGAATTAAAATTAGAACTGTTGAGAGTTATTGTACGCACCCGGATGAAACGAAAAAACTAGAGTGCACCAACATGATAGTAAACACGGTTTGATGGAAAAACATCACCCAAGCTCACACTCCTTGATGTTCTTCCAATTTAGCCCTTTCCTTACCTGCACCATCCGGTTCCCGCTAATATTCAAGGACCATGTTGGACCACGCTCTGTATCAGATTTAACCAGACCCTAGTAAACTGCGATAAAGATTGAAAGCAACATTAACTAGCAATAGGGAAATATTTTTTCGGTTGTGGTGACACGTAATAACAAAACCTATCACAATAGGCAAGTCGAATAGAGATGCATACTATGATTTTGCGGAAGAGACAGTGTAAAGAATCACTCCTCCATGCAAAACCAGTATCATCTCTACGGGACTACTTGATGTGGTCATTAAACCACAGATTGTTAGTACGTGCGTTCGGATGGAACAAAGCATGTCACTGGGATATCGTCCAGCTAATCGACAGAACTAGCAAACGACAACCAATACGGTGCAGTCATTGCCCTCGATCTGACTAATCAGAAAACAAATATATTGACGAAGAGGGACCAACGACTGCATTGAAAGGCAAGTGATGTACTTTACAATTGAGGAAATTTTCAGTTGACTTGGCATTAAAACACATAAATCATTTATTTCTTCAATGTAAAACTGATGGGCTACATTATACTCCGTAGCTGAGTTTCGTCGTCCTTTAGTGCTCAACCAACCGAGAGATATTCAGTTTGTATGCCAGAGGATCGGAGTTGCGTCTCTTAATAGCTGGTATAACGCTGCGAACATTGATATTTGTGCTCTGAGCAATCTCACATATGCACCACTGGTGAATGCTCATTGGAGCATAAAACATGGTGGCACATTACTACATTACCTTAAATCAATATCGAGAATAAAACCGCAATGAAACTATTGTTCTTAATGAAAACAAATTTCTTGTCACGTAACAATGTGGGCTTGTTCCCACAATGATCCGTTTACTAGCTAAGGAGTCACAATACCCTTACACAGGATACTGGGGATGAAACTGTGATCCTTCTGTTCCCTTAAACTGCTGATTAGAAACGTCATTCGATTAAACCACGTGTGGCAATATGGGGGTATACCTCCATTCGCAACGCCACTTTCATCCACTCATATTCATTCTAGTTTTCGTCCCGAAAATCCTCAGAAAATCCCCCCACCATCGCTGCGAACGTCAGCTACAGCATCGCTTGACCAAGCTCATGGTTGTTTACGGATTAACCATTTGTTGTGAATCTGCACGCCGTTGTCTCCGGCCCTTTTCACGGAGGAACACGCGATCAATTGTGCAGAATCTGTGTAAATAGCCGCTTGATATGGGTGTTCCCAGAACGTGATATTCATTGTAACCATAACAGATGTGATCGAAAAACGGTCACTTTGGAAAGTAGGTCAAACAAACAAAGGTGAAGTGTATACATACGGCTGAATGCACACCGGAACTGTAAGGTAAATTGAGGTTTGTGCGACCGGGCCCAAATATGAACTAGACGGGTGTCTATAGAACTACTTAAAAGTTCCCCGATAAATGACGGTTTAGAAATAATCGGAAAGTCATACCTTAGGACCAGGAAATACATTTAGTAAGGAAAGAATGGAAGTCGCGGACTACGTTAGGAGTTCCGTAAATACTAGGACATCACAAAGGTAGAACGAAAGAATGAATGTACATTGTACTGTGTGGCCGAACAGTAAGGTAATCAACGCTGCTCCCAACATTCAGAAGAGCGCAAGGAGGTGGGATCTCACTTGGCCTACAAACAATTCAACTAACGACTGGAAAGGACGATAGCAACAACCTACTCAATTGAGAGAGCCGGAGCTCGTATCGACTAACTGCCACTCACAGTGGCAAGTACTTTGACACAATTTGTGTTGTAATAAGCCCGACGACTGAAAACAGAACACGAGCCTTCTTCCATAGTTAGTTGTTTTGAACAAAAAAGTCCTGCTAGACGAACAACGACTGAGAGACCGCGTACAACTTAGATGGCTGTTCGTTTCATTCAAGTCGTTTTAGGCTAAGCCAGCGATTATCAAAATGTAGATAAATATAAAGTGAATTAATAAAAACGTATTAGATGGTATCGTCAAACAGTATAGACTTAGATAGGGACATATGAGGAGAAATTCATTTAGTTCAAACTGAACAGGGTTCCTAATTGATCATTTACAAAACAGGTGGAGTTGGGCAACCAATTGTCGTCAGGCGCGGAAAAGTCAAGGCACGTCAAGAAATTGCTTTATGCATCTTGAGGGATAAACATTCAGCACTTACACAACCACACTAAAATTATCAATTTTATTTTACCGCTCTTAATAAAATAAGAAAGCGTGCTAAGCAACGGATGACATATGAATTGTACGTACAGGTGTCGGTATATATATACTTGGAATTGGACCGGGCTGGATAGGTGGATATACATTTAGAGATGTCAGAGTGAAGAGGTCGAATGGAATAGTCCGTAATTTTGGAAGCAAGCGACTTCTAGGCCAAATCACTATAGAGTCAACGATGAGGAATACACTTGAACGAGTTAACAACGAGGAGTATTGTTAAAATTGAACGAGTGCTTCGTGGATTTAAAAGGAAATAGAAAATCTCGAGATAGAGTAGCAAAAAAATGACTGTAGAACAATACAAACTGAGGGGGAAAATGTAGGCTGACACAAAACGGAGAATAAGAATATACGGGATTTAAAATAATTTTAAACGTAAAACATGAGGCATGAGCCTTCTCACTTTTGTGAATACATCTCTATCACAAAGAAACCACAATTTGTGGCTCAATGTGATATCTAAATACCAAATTGATTGAGATCCAGGAAGAAATCAATTTTCAACAAGTATTTGGGGGCAAATATCAAACGCTGCTGGTCGATTGTTCCCTTATGAAGAGAAAATAAATCATCAATGAGTCTGAGCGCACTGAGCAATAAAGAGGGTGCGTTAGATCGGCAGGGCCGATGAACATGTCAACAGAAAAGGATATTTCCAAACGTTGGACGTCAAGGACGACATAATTTGCATAATTTAGTAGAAACGAATCCTTGGAAATGAGCACGAAACTTACATGAAAGGAAAGGAAAAATGAAAACTGCTCCACGGAGAGCACCTAAATCCGCGATTAGCGGTGAAGATCCATGACCGTTTATGAGATTAAACAAAGAGCGAGACGAAAAATAACCCTTTGATTTTAGGAGAGATGAATGAATGCTACAATAGTTGAGAAGACAAAACAAGTCTTTATTGATGCCGCTGAAGTCACCATAACTTAGGATACACAAATGGACCGACGTAATCTTGAAAAAGCCTGGTGACGCCAATTATCCAGCCAACTTTCGTCGGTTAGTCCTGCCAGTGACGTGTGAGGTGAGTTGGTTTACTAGTTGTGCGCATTACTGTCAGCCTTCTCCAAGACAACTACTCTAATTCGGTACATTATTCTCCTACAAGGTTCATAATCCCCAATTGCATTATAATTCGACCCCGACCTCGTTCTCGTCTCTACTGACTATGGAGTTACATTGAATCTGATGGCTTGCTATAGACATCCGGAAACGATCGCTTTCCATAGTTCTTATCGATAATAACTCTATCGGTTAGTTCACGTCTTTTTCCAGTTGCGTCTTTCGCGATCCCGACGGTTACTTCTCCATGTAATGGCGGTATTCCAAATTCACATTTTCTCTGCTTAACATTAGTGTCCGTAAGCCTTCTTCACCAAGTGCTTGCCTAGCGTTCTATCATGATCGAACTAATTTCTTCATCCGCTATTCAAAAATCGTAACAGGAGGGCTACATTCTATCTTATTTCATCCTTTTTCTCTCTTAAACTCAGAACCGAAAACAATTAGAGCCACATCACCAGAGGGTCGATCAACTGGTTTTGTGTTTGTAATCGTCTTCATTGTCTATAGATACAATTTATAAGATAGAAGTGACATTGAAATGGCCGGAATCATCCTCTCATACGGTGGTTGTGACTGGTAACGGCTGGCTCATCAGCTGATATTACCTTGTTGATTCCCCAAACTGTTAGTTCGTGTCACCTTCCTTCATGTGAATGGTATTCTCAAAGCACCTAAATGCATTTGGATTACAGCGTTTGTGTAGGTTTGTGTACACGTAGACAAACTTACAATGGCAAGCCACTCTATCACTTTCCCCCCCCGTTTTTTTGACCCTGAAATATCACCACTATAGGCTGTAATACATCGACAATCGTTGTAGGTGCTTTGCTATTGTAGCTGTATGTAGAAATATGTATATGGAACGAATTTAAATACGTTAGTAGTGTTTGGAGATAGGGGACGGGGAACTAACTTGATGCACGAAATCCTCCGTAGGAGACTCTACATATCAAAGCGAAGGTATGACTTCTACACACTATCGACAGTGTGCCATCACGAACCAAACGGCTTTACTACACGCAAGTGACCGTCGGCACTGTTTCGGTTATTCTTAAACAGACTGGGTCTCTATACTAGTTAGTCTTCTTATATGGATACCACTTATTTGTTATTCTTTATGGATACGTTACTCGGAGAATACTTCTTTGTTTAATCCCACAGATAGTGACTTACCTCCTCAACACATCAAGCTTACACATTCCCCTTCCTATTACGATTCTTACTCCCTATCGTCTGCTTTGTTTGACAGGGTCAGCTTGAGCTCAGTCCTCCTTTGTTCGCACATCTCACCCACAAACTCATGTGTTTAGCTGAAGGCAAACTGGTGGTCGCATTGGAGGTGAGTTCTGTATTTAATTTCTAGCTTCACGGAGCAGTTCAGTCCATACGGAAATGAATATAATCGCTTATATAAATCCCGAACGTTCCAGTTTTTCAGAATGGCTTTGTGCTTTAGTATCTTGATGTTGGTTCAGTGTTAAACGAACGAAATTACTGTCTTCTGGTATAGGTTGATCTGCCGCGGAATCATTTACATGTATTCCGACTTCTCTTGCTTACGGAATTTTATCCGTCTTGAAGTTTTCTCACTTGCCAATCAGCGGTTGACACAATATTAACGTATGTTCTCTTTTTGATTGAAATCAACTTGCCGGTCAACGTAGACAACCGATTCGAGTCCGCACCAGTGCACAATCACCTGGCTGTGACTGTCATGATATTTGTGATAAGTCAACTACTCTCAGATTATAAGGTTCACTGCTTTATTCACGTTTAGGGTGGTTACTATCTTGATTCGCTGGCTGAGAGTGCAGCGCACACTATTTCGGCCCTTTTGGGTGACTCTGCGTCTTCGTTGGAGCCTATCGGAGAAGTGCATCCGAAGTAAGTCTGAGTTTTAATGTGAACAGTATGGGAAGGGTGAGCGACGTGGCTTTGATTCCAGTAAGGAAAATGACGATATTTCGTGGGCTGAGTGTCATAAGGAAACTGGTGTCGAAGTGATTAAAATAATTTGAGAAAATGAGCAGTGTCTAGATGTTCCGTAAACATAAATAGACTAAAGCGTCAGTGAACACCTCTATCTCTGAAATAGTGCATTCGAAAGGGATAGGAAGTTAGACATTTCCGGCTACATTGAAGCGATATCCACTCAGATGCATGAGTTTGCATTGCAATGAATTACAGGCCATATGAACTGTGGCATATCCAAATATACTGTGTACAGCTTGACGCCGACACGGTTCGAAGTAAGTGATAATACATAAATCGCGGTTTACCTAACACATTTGACGGTCTACGCGATAGGACAAGAAGCTATCAGTTTGAATGTCATTATCCCCAATATCCGAATGCAGTATAATTTATCATCATTATCATAGAAAGCAATATATCAACAGTTCACGCTTATGCCTAACCGTCACACAACCACGAAGAAGAAAGTACAAACCCTAAATAGGAACAGAAAGGAAAAAGGAAGGAAAGGGGACCTAACTATTTAAAAATAGCTACGTCTATATTCAAACATTCAACATCAAGGTGCCTACACCTTAAAAACAAACAACCAAGCTGAAAGTAAGGCATCATCAGCAAGATTTCTTGCTTCTTTAAGCTTTTCATTATCAGGCGTTATTAAGTTCACTCAATTCACAGAAAAACTCGACTAAACAACGACAACATTTACCCCCCTTTGAGCACGATTAGCCATCGCCTCACGTAACCTCTCCAGCCACCGACTCTGTGAGTCGCGAGGGCTCCAGGCCGGGAAATTAACCCGATCTACAGTGGCCAACCTCTTCATGAGTGAATTTGTTCTTGTACGACAGATCATCAAATATCCACCTCGCGCCTCATGACAGTTGGCCGATGTGTCCGCAAACAGTGCTCGGTGTGGCATACGACTGGGGGAATTCGTAGTACGTGACTTAACCATCTAAGGCTGTGCAAGTGTAAGAACTGAACAGAAGAATCTGTTTGACAATCATTACCAAACACTCGATTCCTAACCTTCTCGTTGCTCACTCGCGGGTGTCACCCAACATGAACGATCGAACGCAGACATCGGTGGTCAAATACATGAAGACGGTTCACGTCTTCTACCCTCAGTGGTCAAGTTGCGTTGCTGTAAAGTAATACAGCCCACATTGCCGCCTTACATACGCCACCTTTAGGCATCAGAAGGAAACCTCTCTGTCGTCAGAGGTGCCCCAGATTAACAAACAACGCCCTAGCCTTGGAAATACGCGCTTCTATTTCAGTCATCACACCTTCACCGGCCCCACAGACGCAGCCTCCCAGATACACAAACCGGACAACAACCTCCATAATTTCATTATATATGTTTCATTATGTATATAAATCTACGTAGTTAAAGTAATCCTGCAGAAGCACTTTCCACGTTGAGGCTGCAAAGTTTATATCGAAATATTTAGCAGGACACGAAATGGCGTCTAGCATTGTTTGTGTTGCTTGACAGTTGTCAGCGGAATTACCACGAACTGTTCGTAATGCTGACAGTGAATAATGTCAATCAGGTCGGTCATCTTGCCGAGCGATGAACGAATAACTTCGCTACTTACGACAGGAATACAGATGCTTTATATATGTTGCTTCCTAAGGTACCATCTTCCATCTCGCAAGATGCTTCCTAGCAGTTTCGATTGATTCTTCTACACCTCACGTGAGCATTACCGCGTGAATATTAAGGCATGTTCACTGCAAAACATTGACATCAAACTTGGCACGAATAAAGTCAAACTTGAACGTCGCGCTTAACATGGTTTTAACAAATGGATTAAGAAAAACGCAACGTTATGAGCAAGTCGTGAAACTCAACATTTCAACCATCTCGAGTGGTCTTTCCCAGGAGTGTTGTAGTCGAATTCATAGGAATAAAGGAACAGAGGTCAAGTGGGATTTGTTGTGGTTAGGCCAACTTGTGCTGCGTCTGAACGGACTGGCCAAATCCATCACCCATTTAGTAGGGATTAGACTGAGGGAGATAAGGTGTCTGCGTCTGGTGTTATTTGTCGATTCGTGCAACAATACAGACAGGGGTCTGCTATCATTGCAGTTGACGCATATGTGTTGGGTGTGAATGGTAAGAGCTTCAGCACAGCATCGCTTTACATGAGAGAGCACACCCTTATAAATCACTCGAGCTTGATCATAACACGTTTTGATATTCTAACAGTGCACTTGGCGCGATGACCGATTTTGTTTCTAACTTTTAAAGTTGGTATACATCTTTTGGAGGGAGCTGTGTATGCCTCTTGGGTTTGGCAACAAGTACTTTCAGCTAGCCGCTTCTTCCTCCTACGTGAATAAAACCACAATTACCACGTTTGATTTTGTAACACAGTCTGTTTGGTTGTTCATAAAGACTGGATCCTAGGATGTATCACCAGTCGTTCTGTAGCAGAATTCGACCGAAATACAGTCCGAATAGCGCATATTGATATTTGTACACTGTGCAGAGTTAGATAAAATATTTGCAATTTTCTTTAATAACCAGTTGAAGAGAAGATACACAAAAAGAACTAAGAGGGAGTTAACAGTACGGTCGAATTTGAATGCCCAGTCAACGCCGAGTAAAAGATATCTGCAATAACCTTCTAGATAGGCTAGTCAAAAGGCAATGGAGGCATACTGGTCTATGGTGAATAAGGGAGGATACAGCTTCAACAGAAAACTCGTTTCAGCTGAAGTTTTGCTCATTCGTTCAAAGACGTAATTTATAGATCAATTCTGATAGTGCATCGATAATCATGATTTGGCGCCGGGCATAATGTTATAACCACATAACTAGTTTGCTATGTGCGAGAAACCGAATTCGAAATGACCACCTGTGAGCAAGAGTAAAACACGAATAGACTACAATAACTCACCGTGAGCTATCGTAAAACGCATACTGAGTTGCTTGTCCATGGTGAACGTCCCAGTCAACAATGAGGATCCTGGAAAGTACGATTTTAAAAGAAACAGAAAATACTAACAAAATGAGCGGTATTTAAGTATAGAGTACCGTATGACCAGATGAGGACTATGTCAACTGTGTGAACAGAACTACAACAAAAAGGCGAGCTCACCATAGCTCATGAAAGTACAAAAGAAGACTCACCGATTGTACTCCAGCCTGTCCAGCGCATACTGAGCAGCGATAGCAACGTTGTTGAAAATACAAAATCCACAAGCCTCGTTGTCCATCGCATGATGCCCGGGTGGACTAGGTTGTAAATTAAAAGAAAAGGGAATTATATTTAAATTTAAAGCCTCGTCGGATGAGCCAATAAAAACGGGAGGGGGGGGCTCTGATGGAACAGGCAATGCTAACTATATACCAAGTATTCTTGAAAATGATACCAATTATCGTCCTTACCAATAAAGAGTAGAAATTGAACTTAAGAGTTATAACACATTTAAGATGTCCATTACAGACGATAGGCCCATAACTACGACATTCAGGGATATTCGACGGTCTTTCGTCTCAGATAATAAGACAGATCTGATTGAAAAGTCTATGAGCAACCTTAAAGCACGTTATCACCGAACTTCTGACCGAATGAAGATAACCGATCGACCCTTAGCATCACAACTGGCACAGGACAGCTACGCATGGTATTACCAAACTCGTCAAAATTTATCGTTGATGACATCCTAAAGGATTTGTGGAGCCAAACTGACTACATAAGAGATCCCTATCAGGTTGCTGATACCAGTTCGTTGTTTTGATATACATTTTACCTCTAGGAAGTTCAAGGTGCTACTCCACAGTTCACAGGCAAATGTATATGAGCTTACTGTTCGTGGATACGTGCTGAAAGTGATGGAGTTGTTCAACAATCGGGACCTGACGGTTTGACTGAAGAGACCGGTAATCACCTTCTCCAGCTGTTACAGTTTTTTTTCTAATGGATTAGCAGTAATTGGACAACTTCGGCTGGTCTGCAAACTAACAGACATTCACTATGATCGCGGATGGTTTGAAAGAGGCGTCTCCAATCAGTAAGTGACAGTGAGAACCGTCGGAGTGAGGGAAAGATGTTTCGATTTTGCAGGGTTCCACTAGCACCACACACGCAAAGGAATCTGACTCACGACTTGCGAGCGAGTATTAGAAAGGTAGTTCGGACACCAAACCACGAGTAATGAGAGTACGAGTAAATAGGGGAATATTAAAAATCAAGAGGCATTTGTTTACCTTCCCCATCTGTAGTGACAGTTTTTCATAAAGCAGTACAGCGTACAACACTTGAGGCTATGGCGTCAAGACCTAGTAAAATCAGACTCCTCAGTTCATTACTAGCAAACTTTCAGAATTCCTTTAAACTGTGATCTGGAAAAGCCTTCAGTGAGAAACAGTTGTGAACATTAATTGTTGATTTCTTCAAGGTTACCAGACGCGTGCAACCAACATGTACGGGTATATTATCACAACCAATGAAAACAATGCGCAGTAAAAAGATAGAGACGCAAAAGACGATAATGACGAGCCTTCACGATTAGTCTAACTGAAGACCGAAGCAATTGTGCTCCCTATTCGTTGTTCGAGTGCAAAGCTGTTGTGTACTGCATAGTGAATAGGCGAAGTGTTAAAGTATCAGTTAACAACGACACACCGCGTCCCAACATATTCATAAAGTGGGCTGGAGATTGCTCAGTACCAACCACGCCGATTATTAAATATACGGTTACAGGCTCGAACCCGGATTAGCTCAACCGCTCCTATTTCATTTCGGGAGATTCAGGGATAGCAGGTTGAATACTTTCATGCCCGGTACGATTGCCCGTCACCCTGTTTGTTGGTTCGGGTATATGCTTCGTAGGACATTCCATCTTTTGACCTGTTCAGTCTTACGTGTGGAACCCAGAGTCAGCGGATGACGGAACGTTAAACAACTGACGTTGAGGTTGGCTTCCGTCAACTCAAAGCGTCTCCTCTAATACGGATCAACGGATATGAATCAGTTTTGGTCAGCAAAATACACAGCAAAATAGGGTTGAAGATCGAAATCAACGGAGAAGTTAATATACCCTGAATACATGGTCATATTTTCTATTGGTTTTGTGTAGTCTGGTACCATCTATTCCCGTATTAGGCTTTATGTCACATATTTGGATAGTCTGACACAGCCAAACCTCAGTAAGCGGGTCACTGATATTGCATACAAATCAGTAAAACGCATGCAACTCAACTTCCCTGGTAGCGCCAAACTATGTATGTAAAAACAGAGCGCAAACAACGAGAACGGCTTGGTTTACGTGGTTCACCCTTGACATACGACAAAGCATTTTCGTCACACTCATGCCTTTCACGTACAACATGAATAAACCGGCGAATGGCCTTAACTATAGTTATCCGCACAGACTAACGTCACAAATCATGAGTAAACCAAACAAGTGTTCAGCATTCGGCGTTTTCCTGTTGAGATGACATGTCAAATGTTTCGAGGTCTCGTTAAAACCTACAATCAGCATTCGTAGATGAACGCCTAATAGGTTCACCCATGCGTACCGTTGTAACATATCGAGTCAGTTGGCTGTCCCATTCACACAATATATGCGAGTAGAGGAGTAATAGCTAACAGGTTCACTGAACTGACGGAAACAAGAAGACAGCACAGCAAGATTCATCCGGGCAACTAACGTGAACTGGTGACAAAGAATGTACGGAAATGACATTTTGAGCTAGCATAACCGTTGAACTGGACGGGGTATCCTCAACTGTTTTTAGTGTTGTGATCTCAAAAGACGCTTGGCCTGAGAGTTTGTTTATTGCCCAACCTTCTCTACAAGTCATGTCAAAAATTGGACCACAAACGCGTACACTCATTTGCACGGCTGACGTGCATTCACATACATTAGGTAGCGGTACGTTGTCATTCGCCTTGGTGGGACTTTTGCCATAGCGCGTACACACTATTCCGATAGTCTCTTCTTGTCCAACGTCTTCCTGGCGTTCGGAACTTGCTCTTTTGTTCATGAATTTCGCCTGTTGAGAATATACTACTTGTTAGTAGTATACCACTCACAAAGAAACTGCCTGTCATACAACATTAGGCATTATGCGAATGTGTTGTCTCAACCGTTCACTGTTTTGCTTACGAAACGTCGTCGTTCACAAAACATTGCAGACTGCATGGATAGTGCCAATTCGTAGTGTCCTTCAAAACTTTGTCTGATGGCATGCACTTCTGTGGATTTGAAACGGTTCAGGAAACTTACAGTCACAAAGATGGCTACCCAACTAACTGTAAGCGCCCTTCAATAATGTCCCAACCGACATGCAAGATCGACACTGAATATTGATGCTGGTTCAAACCACCTGTTTTTACAAACACCGAATGAGGCTGTCCGTATGTTACTTGGATTGGAGTAATGAGCTTAATTGCGTAAACCAAACGATACGGTGTCAACTGTAACAGGTATATGGTATACAGCCGAGTTTAATCAACTTACCGAGTGATTACTTCAGCCACACAGCCCAATAAACGTGCTTCACACAAGTAGTATCCTCTCACCTAACAATTAACTCTGGTTTCCCCTAAAGGTTCAGCTTGTCACTTTTTTCATACTCAATCTACATAAGCGAAAAAACGGCGCTTTTAAAGTACACTAACGACGCTATTTTGGAAGCAGCTATCTCACACTTCCAACTTAACTATGCTGCATAATTGTTTGTCCATGTTGAACGAGTGGCCTAAGAATCGCAACCCGTCTATGAATACATCAAAACAGATAGATGCTTTCTTTTCGCTTGTTGACTACAACCACCATCAGCAAATAACGAAGCGGCACATGAAGTTACATATATAAGGTATATCAATTCCCAAAGCATTAACATATTTGGAAGTAACCTTACGTCACAATATGCAATGATCTCTCTACATGACTGATGTTTTCATAAAAGTCAGGGAGTTCGCTTTTCAGGTGGTTCGTTTGAAATCCTTCTCTGCCACTCACCAACTCACTTTAGTGGTTATTAATTCCTGCCCACTTCCCCATTCGTTGCGTTTTTCTCCCGTGGTTTTTTCCGGTCTACTGAAGAAAGCTCTCAAGCCCCTAAGCACATCCACAAAATCTTCAAGCCGATATAATGGAATGACGGGTACGTCTTATCAACGTCAACGTTGAATCACATTCGAAAGCAAAATCTATCACGATAATAGTTATACTTCATTCCCAAACCTACCCTAATCGCTAGGCGATCCTGTGACATGATCCAGTCATAAGCATTTGTATGGTAATGCCTAGGCGTACAGTTCTTCGGTGAACCTCTGTTTAGTGAGAAGTCCAATTAATCCTGAACTCACTTCTGGACAGTATATTGTGTGATTAAATGCACAACATGAGTCCATTCTGTACTCCGAATGTATAGCGTCAAACTCATTTTAAATGTATTACTACTGCGAGGCATATGGTGGCACCGATAGCCGGAATTACACTTCTCGGGGTGTACAAGAAATTCGGAACCTAATTTTCCACTGAAGTAGCATGGATCAACGATATTACCGACAAGGGTAGCACCCAGCATCAACTCCAAGGTAAGTAAGACGTCAGCAGACAGTAGGATACGCAGCCAGATTCTCAGTAAACAGAACATCTGCGGTAGTGAGAAGAACGTCAATATCTCTCAAAAACATCTGTAAACTGTTAGGACGACAACGGTGTTGGTGGTGTATTGAACGTTTTTGGTCTGCAAATCAGCCTCTTTCAGATTCAAAGTTGTAAGAAAAAGCGTTGCTAGCCAACATCTATGTTGTCTACTACAGTCTACCGCTTAGTATACCATTTTGACATTTGCGCGAGTTAGGGCTACTACCTGGAAGATGGACAGGTGAGTGTTAGAAACATACTGATCTAATAATTACCCTCGTGACTTAATGACGTCGGTAGACCGCGGTTCGAATGTAGTAAACATGTGACTTTGTGCACCGTGTGACAGTAAACGCGATGATATGGAGGCCAAAAACGTAACATGACAATCCTGGACGGAATTTCAAGAAAGTTCACGAGTTTTCAAGGGATATGTAAATTCAATGTGACGACAGATCCACAGCAACTAGGTAACGGTTCTGCTTGAAAATGATGAGCTCATGTTTTAACCCTTTTGAAAAAGCTTGAACAAAAAGACACCATCGAACTCGTAAGTGATCTAAGCCGTAAGACAATGAGCACCAATGGACAAGACAGGCCAGAAAATTGATTTTCTGAGTACAAATGGATTGTGAACATTTTTAGTGAACTAGTCAAAAATGACGAACCACAGTAACCTTCAAATCTGTCAGTCTCCTTCCCTTGGCCGAGTACTATCAAGAATTGGTTTGCCCGAGTGAACGACGTGCGTGCCCACAGTGGGAAACACAAGCGTTAAGTAAACACAGTAACAACAGAAACGTGAACTGTGCAGAAACGTCACTCAAAAATGGTCGATACACCGCTATTGTTGGTTTAACGCTTCAATTAAGTGGCATCCGTGACAGCCGTCATTCTCGATTATGACTATTCTCAAACCTTTATGATAGGACCTATGTTCCAGAATTGAGAGACAGAACACGTGAATAAAGGGAGGCAACAGATACAACCGAAATCAACATTACAATAAGCTAAAAGATCACGAGACAGACAATGATCGACTGGCGGTTTTACAGTGTGTGTACGTTGAGTGTGCTGGTATATCGAAATAGAGACACCACATACTCACCGAATCAGACAGAACGCGTTTCGTATATCTCCATGATGAACCGATTCAACGGCTTGGACAACCGATCCGACTGCAAGTCTTGCAGCCAGGTTTGTGTGCTTCAGTGCGATCAGAAGAGAGTAGAAGAAAGTACGGCGAATCAAATTATGAAGATGTACTCATGAGCATTAACTAATAAGAAAGTCATCAGTTAACAGACTATCCAGACATGATTGCACAAACGGATTACGTACGGCAGAATTTCGGCGCGGACTGTTCGAGGTGGATCACAAGCGTTCCAATACTCTCACATCGCAACCCTTTGGTTGAAACTGACGCAGACCGGTAATGGAGAAAAGGCAACTAACCAAAGCGAGGGAAACTGACGGATCTATTCACGAGCTTGCTACCTTCTTAATACGCCTTAACTGTTTCACACTGATTAACAGAAAATTGATTTATTGCTATTGATCCAGTTCGACAGATTGTAGATCAGAGAACAAACTTCATGCGAGTGTAAACCTGGAAACATAAATATGTAATCGTGGATAACAAGCAGTATTGCCAATAAAACTTGGTGAAATCAATGTCTGTAACCGTGTAGCTCACGAAAAGGAACACAAGATCGAGTCCCCATGTGAACGTCAACAGCTTTAACCTCTCCAGATGGTCCCGAAAATGCTATCGTGTACACATCATGTATGCTGACACCAGACAAGAACTATGACTGGACTAAAAAAGAACGCCTGAAAGTGATCCTCGTAGAGAATAAGCATCAGGAGATGTTTTACCACTTCATTCTATCCACTAGTTGCAAGTCATTTTGATCAACCTTTGATTCTAGTAAAGGAATTACTATCTATTCTGACAATCGACTACAGTGGTGGGGCACTTGTCTGTTGGGTTACAAGTTCGACATTCACTACCATCTTGTAGAGGAGTTCGGTTGAGCAGACGCTCTTGAACGATTGCTGAACTATTATGTTGGTTCGGAAAACTATTAAATCAATGCGGTTCCAGTAAGGGACGACAATAATCACACCGGCACATAACCCACTTGCCCAGTCCGCGTTATTTTTGGTTAAGTTAAGGTTGCTACAAGGAAGGACGACAATCGATGGGAATTTATTTTTATTGTGCGTGGAACATGACTGAAGTCGACGCTGCTCAGTGGACTACACCGGCTGTATCCACTTGTTTACATTTTTTTCATTTCAACTTCGCTCAGACAGGCTGCATTATAAAGACTTCATTGTGGCCACCCCGGCATCAGACGTATGAGGTCTCCAGCCTACAGCCTTATTGAATGGGTCCGTATTTAAATTTGAATGAGAAATAATGAAAATCTGCTCGCATTGTGCGCAAGTGATTATGAATCCAACTTTTCTAGTCTTAGCCCTAACCAAGTCTTTCAACGCGGGCTTCTTTAATGAAAGCGGCTACTTGGAGGTGATTGAAGGGTAATCAAAATGGGTTAGAATTTTACAAATAGAGGCAGTAATAACCCAGAACAATTCGGCATCCCAGTAACTAAGGCCTTTGGCAACAGCGGTGCAGTCGACTTTTGTTGATTTTCGTTAGGTTTGCGGTTCGTATAACAAGTGTCCATGCTATCCTCGTCAGTTCAACAGACAAGCGAAACGATTCGTAGATAATTCCAGATATACCTTTTGGAGGCGAACAAAAACGAATACAAAAGAAATATCATCCTAAGTAAAAAGGTCCAAAACGACTGGTCATTATGGGACGAAAACCACACAAAGGCTTCGAACTATTCCGACCGAGCTAACCTACTCTGAATCCACTCCCAACTCTATGATGAAAATGTAGTAAAACCGCCACCAAGGTACTACGTAAAAGTAATTCAAAACTGACGTTCTTGTATGTGCACGCAACGACAGGGATGGACATCCAAACTGAACAATTGGCCCTATTTACCAGGACCTGTCTGAATTAATCTTTGAAGCGTTCGTTGGTATGTACATACGGATCCATCGTGCAAACCCGACCGGGTATCTAAGAGCAAATATCATCATCACCATCATAACAACCATGAGTCTGACCAAAAGGTACTGTGGCTCGGGCCGCCGCTCACCTCAACAGTGACGTGGAATATCCTAGAAGAACAGCCTACTAAGAAGTTTAAAATCAGTAAAAGAAGACAAAGAGGAAGAACTAGATATGGTATGGATACAGATAGGCCATTGACTGCAACAAACTGCCATCTGGCATAGCGTCTCTAACCAACGGTTTGAGTGATCACGAGGACCCCATCCAGGCAGGCGACACCTACCCACTTTGCTCAATGGAGCAGTCAAGGTCTTCATATTCCGTGACTACGTTGTTGCCTGACCACCATGTGGTTTTACCCAACTGTTGGTGGTCTCAGCATATAACGCCCGGTACGGTAAACGACCAGATGACATAAGGAGTACGTGACCCAACCAACGCAAGCTGTGCAACGTAATTAGTTGACCAATTGATCGCACATCCCGAGCGTTCCGGAATACGCGACGGCGAACTGACACATTGCTCACACGATCAGTCCACTTAATGCGGGTTACCTGGCGGAGACAGCGATGATCAAACAGCGCAAGCTTATTGATATCTTCCTTGCGAACAGGCCACGTTTCCGAACCATAAAGCAAAATGGAGCGCACACAAGCATTATATACCCTTCCTTTCAGTGACAACCGGACGTCTTTTCGGCGCCACAGATGATGCAGTTTGGCAAAGGCAACTCGTACCTTTGCTATCCTCGCTGATATCTCATCAGCAATATTACAGGCTGACGAGATAGTGCTACCCAAATATGTGAAACTGTTCACAGTCTCAAGCGAGTTACCTGCAATGAAAAAAGTAGGAGTGGAAATGCCCCAGTCTTGAAGCAACACTTTGTACTTTGAAGGTGCAAAGCGCATTCCATACAAACCAGCTCGGTCGCCCAACCTGTCCAGCATGGTCTGCATGTCTTCGGCAGAGGGGCGAAGTAAAACAATATCGTCCGCATACTCCAGATTGGTCAATCTAGCGCCAGGGAGAAGCTCAACTCCAAGCCCACTAGATTCGCGAAGAGCACTCTCCAGAATGTCGTCCATGACAAAATTGAACAGGAAGGGGGAAATCGGACACCCCTGACGGACACCACTAGAAGTGATGAACGCCCGAGACAGTTGTCCATAAACTCTCACCCTGCTTACAGAGTGAGCATACAGTGATCTCAACAGATTCACGTATTTCTCTGGTACTCCCTTGGGAAGGAGACAGCTCCAGAAAGCAGCCTTTAGATCCAAAAAGATCACGACTGTCGGCTGTCTGTAACAGTGCCCATGTTCCAAGATCCATCGCAAGGTAAAAATATGATCAACACACCCTCGACCGGATCGAAATCCTGCCTGTTCTTCACGTATCTGGCTTTCTATGGGCTCAGTAAGCCGACGTAGAATGAGGCCAGTGAGTAACTTGGACGCACTTGACACCAAACTGATGTTTCTGTGGTTGTCACATAGACTTCGGGTCCCCTTTTTGAAAACGAGAATGGCTGTTGATAGGCACCAAGCAAATAACCCATTTTCAACAGTTGGAAATAGTGGTACTGTTGTTTGTAGTTCGGGTTGAGGAATTGGGGAGTTGGATAGTCATCGAGCTTGGTATTTAGGTTACCAACGTTTCCTCACCAGACGAGGTGATATCACCAGTGCATAAGGATTCGATCTTGGAGGCCGATGAAGTACCATGAATGCTTGTATACCAAACTGAATTGACCCTTTGGCCTGAATTCTGATTGGTCACTTCCTGTTACTACCGAACAATGATCTGTATTGCCACTGGCCATTTCCAGTTGTCTTTGAACTTTGACCTGAGGCCCGATTGGTTACTTCCTGCAGCCCTTGGGTTGTTGGCCTGAAATCTGACTGAACGCTTCCTGATGGTGTTGAACGTCAATCTAGAAGTCGATTAGCTGTTCTTTGATCAGGTAGGTCATTTCTTCGTCTTTGGACTTCAATCCGATCGTTCATCTACTGTTCCGCTCTGAACTTCAGTCCGATGCCTGCAAGTTGCTCCGTTCGAGTTTGCTAATATTTGGGCCTGACAGGGTTCACATTTTCTTAAGTCTTTGGTTCGTATTGGTTTACAGATTTTGTCCAGCTCGTTGTGTTTGTTCATTTGCCTGGATAATCACCAAGCTATGGGGAATGCTCTTAGGGCGTCCGTTTCTTCCTGTCCAAAAACCGCCTCCGTCCTTGAGAAAAAAGACAATTGACTTTGTCCTAGTTAGCGGACCTGCTCAGAGCCGCCCAGAGGTGACCTTGACTAGTTTTTACCCGTCAGACTTTTTAACCAGCCGTGCCCATTATTGACCCTAACAATTCCTTCCGGTAAATGTCCTTCTCTTTTTATGATTCAGGAATGTTCTTATGGCCACTGCGCACCATATAAGTATTTTATCTTCGTCGCCTATGTTGCACACATTTGGAGCGGAACAAGGCTGCTTTTTTTGAACTAGTCTTTTGGCTTGTCTTGGGAGCGAATACGGGGACAGTCGCAGTACTTTTCCGGACCGAGATTTTCGTGTTAATTATTACCGGGACGAGAATCCGAATTCTGCCAAGCGCATTACGATAGCAAGGACGAACAAGCGTACCGTTTAGGAGGGTTTACAACAAACGCTCTTGCCTCTTTGGTGTCTGCTTGAATGTGGACTTATGCGGTGTTCAATTTGATCCTTGTGGATAAGGATCGGAGAAAATTGGTCGTGTCTCATGATGGCCACTTTGTATTTGCATATTCGTGTAGATAATTTCCGCCCGGTTTGGCCGACGTGATGTTGTCTGCAGTCGTCGGGGTTTGTATATAACTTTACTCCTATCGGTGGGTTTGAGTTATTCCATCGGTTTCGATAGTATTCTTCGCAATGTTGTCGTTGATTTGTGTGCTGGCGTGATTTGTTGTCTCCGGAACCTTGCGATCCTTTCTGACGTCTTGATGTATGATAGTGCAATTCGTTCCGTTGATAGTTCCCTAGGGCTGGAATCTCGTTTAGTCTGCAGCAAACTCCGTCTGATGAAACGTCACGGATATCCATTACGAAGAAATACTCGGTTCAAGTATTCTTCTTCGTTTATTCATAGCTGTGCAGTGTTGCAGTGTGTTTCGGCTCTCATAAACAAAGTTCGGATGCAGTCCCTCTTAAGCCAGACTGAGTGGTTGCTGTGAAAATCGAGGAGTTGGTCTGTATCCTGGTGTACGCAACTGTACACGTTTGAAAGCACCGGAGCACATAGTTCACCAACAGCGTCTAACACTAAACAAGCCCTGTAAATGAACCGACGAGGTATGAACAAGTCATACATCTCCAGATCAATCTGAGGCCGGTCTTATACTAACGGTGCATGGGAGAGAAACTTTAAGGCCAATCATAACAACAGGACTCTAGACCAAGTCATAACTTCATAGTGAAATTCTCAAACAACTCCGTTTGTGCTTGGTTAGGTAATCGTTGCACTCAGATCAGTCTACTAGCCCAAGGACATGGGAGCACTTGACTTTGGCACACAATTTTCGTTTTCATTCTGCCACGGTGTGCAGATGTACTAAGGGGTGTGTAAAAACTCTCAACTGTCCGCCATCTTAAAGAACTGTAATAAAATTGCGTAAACAAACTGCAGTAAACCGTGAGCGTCACTCAAAGAATTAACAAGTTTTGAATCATGCAAAACCCGGTGAGGCGATAGACATAAGTCTACCTCGACAAGGATTATATAGAATTTAAACAGAGAGGCGGATGAAGACGAATCACTATTTTTGAAGGAAACAGCGTCAGTTATGACGAAGCAGGACAGTGGTCAGAGCGCCTTTCTCCTGAGAAGAGAAATACTCTTGGACAAAGAAAGATAGAGACTGGAGTGTTCAGCCTACACAGATCGAACATACACACAGTATGTAAAGTGTCTGCCATACTTACACCAAACCAGAGTTAACCGAACAGCTTCATGAACAGCGTGGCCGTGGTTTTAGTATCGGCAGTGGCGAGGATATGCACTACTGACGAGCTCTAATGAGAGCGAAACTCGAGTCTAGTGCTTCTTTTTGCAAGCGGCCGACCGGAAAGTCTATGGGAATGCGATAGCTGCGATCAATTGTGGATGATGTTCAACTTGAAACTAACCAAATCCTCGACTACTCATCAGTAAGCCCATTGCTGTCATTCGTGACCCAATAAATACGGTTCACATGGCTTTCTATGATCACAGGTCCCTCTCAACCTTGAGTATGAACTTATTGCTCATCCGATTAACTTGACCGACAAAAAAAATCGTGACCGATTGGAACGTGGAGAGAGGATAACGGAGATGAAATTTCATCTTAAGAAGCTGAGTGGAAGTGCACGTGTATGAAGATCTTGGGATGAGCAACATAATGATGACACGATCATTCGCACAATACACAGTGAAGAAGGGTCAGTCTACGCGTAACCTGCTGTGTGATGAACTGAAAGGAGTGGACGGATTGTTATCAGCTTCAGAGAGATCACGTCGATTGTATAAATTATTGATGGATGTTACGATGGCGGTCATGATTACGTAATCTGTTCGATCCGGACGTGGGAATCAAGCCATGGAACATTCAGTGTTTTGACGAAGCGTTTTTGAATACGTAATGGGGAGAGAGTAAGCGGATGGCTATGGCTTCTGCGAGTAAGTTGGTCATTCGTAATCACACTGTCGACAGTTGAAACCGAAAGAATTTACTGTGACATTTGCCTCCAACATATGTAGGGGAGAAAGATAGTGTACTCCATGGTGATAATTCCCTGTCTACCAGGGCATTTATGTACGCATACTCAAGTCTTCTCCGTATTGATGACTCGCTTTGGTCAAGCTGTTCACCTAACCCAAGGCTCATAAAACACTGACCGAACGGCCCCAGGAGCTGTCGGATTACAAAATGTTCCGAAGCTGGGTGGGCAAATGAAGGCCATATTAAGGGCCGGTTGAAAAATGGTGGCTGAACGACTGACCGGTATTAAACAATAAACTAGATACATGATATTTACTGAGATGCCAGTGGCAGGCAACAAACTACGCGAACTATTCCGGGTCCGTAAGGGTCCGAACAGATCCAACGCACTTATACATATAATGTGCAAGTCCGATCCGTGCGGGTGGAGTAGCAAAAACTATTTTGTCCAGTTTCGTCCATAGACTGTGATTGAAACAACGTTCAAAGATGTGTGTCGCAATGTGTGCTTGCGACGGTGTGGACTACTCAACAAGAAGGTCATTTACGTCGCCGATACGGACATACTCAATGTGGTCAGTCTGGGAAGTAAGACAGTATTCCGTTTATCTCACATCTGCGATATTAAAAATGTACGATATTCATCACCTAATCAGGGTTTGCAAGCGATTTTACATTTCTGTGACTCGACGTTTTGATCTGTCTGCTCAAAACACAACCGTAGCCTCCCAATAGTGTTCCATATAGCGGAGTGAACCAAGATCCAATCACCAAGATATTGATTAAGCGACATGAGCCACAGTATCTTTTGTTTGGGCCCATGACTATTGTGAAAGAGTGAATCAGTGCGTGACGAAGATTGAACATCGGACGTGACGGATTGTCAGTAAACTCTACGCCAATGTGTACGGCTGATGATCAAAAAAATCTAAAAAAAGGGGTGGACAAATCATGTCGAAGGGCAAGCCTTCGGGGACAAAAAATGTGACCGAAATGGCTACGCACAAAGAAGGAAGTGGAGACAGCCCGAATCCACGACCAGTCATAATCAATTGGTTGCCTGCATACCATAGATGAGAAAGGTATACTGGATGCAACAACAACTTGTATGAGTAACACCACCATCAGTATGGAAACATGCGCAGACCCAGTTGCTCACCTCGTTAAAAAACGCGGAATCAAGGCCAGAAGCTAGCGTCTTTCGTTCGTCATCCAGCATCGATTCGGTTTCTGTTACTTTACTCACATGTGAGTGTCGATGTGTAGGAAACAGAAGTTCGTCTGAGGCAGGTTCCGCCTGATACTCGGAGATACAATGAAAAAAACGTAATTTCAGCAACTTACGGTGATCAACGTACAACGAGAGAGAAGGCCGTACAGTTCACAACGACTCAAAATCGTTGAGCTCCGTTCTGGACATTCGGGGTACGACGGGAACCATTCATTTTTGTGCAACAGCATGCGTTCGTCATAGAAAAATCCCGTTCTAAGGCGAAAGTATAAAAGCTGTGAGGAGTTCAAACATACCCGTGGTTGGCTGAAAGACGGCGATGAAAAACCTGTGACCCAAGTCGCATTAGTCATAATATTAACCATCACATACCTCTCGTCCACCAGAGCCGGCGAACACAATCGGGATGTCCTCGTCGCCAAACGGAGCTCTCAGCCGGTTACGTCTGCGCTCACGAGATGCTGTGTTCTGAAAATAGATGATACTGACCACAGGATTCGAAGAGAGTTACGCAGTGGATGGTTAAAAGTTTTACGACGTATCCCTAACCGTGTTAGATGGTTTATAAAAAATCGGTGGGCAGGAGTGGCTTCGATAAAACGGATGTGGAAATTAAGCAATTGAAAAAAAAATGACTAAGCGGCAGAACAGAAACCTAACCGAGGCTTTTCAAACATATAGCAAACATACCGTGACGTGCAACAAACAACTTACTAGCTGTGAGATTGAAAGGTTAAAGTACGTTTCCATTTTACTGAGAGGATTCTGGTAAACGAACTAGCTGACAACATAATTCCGTGTTTTCAGCACAAGCGACGCCGTTACAATGGAATTTGGTACAGCGGTAGGGTCGAACACACTAGGGTCTGCGAGTCAAGCGCCCATTTGATGTTGTACAGATTCAACGAGTTACACCCGAGCTGCTAAATTCGGCTACGCAAAAGCAAATATTTTGACGGGTGAAGACGCTGAGGAAGAATCCCATGTCGTAAGACTGGGGCATCTACAACTGTTAGGAAAAGGCACCTTTTCCCAAAAATTCGCATTATTTGTGAAGGAAAATGGATTCTTCATTTTTCGGGAATCTGAACACTCGCCAGAATTCTCGAACATCTGAAAACTTGCGCTCGCCTCTGATTGGCCCATTTGGTAGCCTAGGCCTAAGGACACCTAAAATCTATGAATACAGTTGCTATAAATCACTGTTTTGCCTTCGGGCTGAGCAGCAAATGAAGTTCGTTTGAAGGCCGTCTTTTTCCCTACTTGTTGGGGGTTCTAAGTTGCGACAGTTGGATTTTGATAATTGCGCTCTGATTTTCGTGCATTCTGCGATATCGTTGCGTTCGTTCGTGATAGAAATACTGCTCGTGGTCTTTGAGTTTGTTCTTGTCTTTCTCTATCAGGGGGCCGTAACAATAACATGTCGACAACCTATGCAGACTCGTCCCAGTTTGGATAGCTTATACTTATATAATAGCGAACAGAACTGTGACGGGGGAGGAAACAAAAAATTAACACAACTTAACGATGATACATAAGGATGGCTTTTGGACTTGAAAAAGGTCAAACGCTTGTCGCCTGTAACAGTCTCGATGCTCCAATATGACGGGATTGGGTCAAAATTTGGCCTTCTTCATGAATCTGACATTCTCACGATCTCATGAATCGACGCAATATCAGGCCGGTGGGCAGGTTAGACGTAACAGAGGCAGAACGAGTGTCTGTGTGACTTTCATATAAACCTCGGATCCTTTTGCGTAAACGAAAATAACCTTTGATAAGCGCCAAGCACGCGTTGAACAGCGACAGTGCTAGGAGATTCAATCCTGCAGTTTTAATAAGCTTCCACAGCTTAAGCTCAAAATTTATCTCCGCTTCCAACACACGACTGCTATTAACGTAATAACTGATCATCTATCATCTATCCAGTTTAGAACAGCTGAACTTTTCCTAAAACTGTTCAGTCCCTTACAGAATCGGTGAATGGATAAAGATACGTGTAACAATCTTTTCAAATGACCAGACTAACAACGGCTAACCTCAAGGAGTAACAGTCAACTAGTCCCCGACATAAAACTCTATCTCGTTCGGTCGTTCAGTCAAATGATGGTCATGATCATTACCTTCAATCGACTCTGAGTATGAATGAGACCTTGTGTTCAACCCTTGGACTACTCTCAGACGGCATGTATCCCACACAGTATCTGCGAATGAAGATCTACCCACCGCCTCCATTCACTAAAGACAGAGGACGGAAGCTGACGTGTGGGTGTACAGTCGGGTTGAGGAGCCACTAGTCGCTTGTATGATGGAGTTAAAAACTTTAATTCGGAACTATTCGAGAGAAGACCTACGAATAGGTTGGTTAGCTACCAGTTCTATCTTGAAGGTTGGTGGCGTAACAATAAACGAATCGGACGAACCCATGAAGTACGTCGGACGCTCTAGAGAGCTAGACCCGGTCAAGGGGGAGCACGAACTGGCATGCTGGTCATCGATTACAAATATCCTGAGAAGGGGGACACAAAACCCGAATGATCACGGATTTCCTTGGACTGGTAGATCCACTTCGGCAGGTTCAGCGACTCTAGAGAGCCGTCAAACTACTGGAGGTATTACTGTTGCAACCTCGCTCAGGATGCAGTGGGTACCTGGATGACTGGATCCCATCTAAGGGACGTATGACTTGACAGTGGTTAGAGGATCCTAACAAACTGTGAACACCATCTGTCTTCTGCATCAGGTCGTTCGATCAAAGGCTCTGGGAAGACCCGTTAAGTAAGCCTTATTTGCTCGCCAAAGTAACCCAGAAGTATTCTGCCCGCAAGGAAAACCTATTTTGAGGTTAAGTCCCCGAAAATACACCAATTTTAATACACTTAGTGAAAAATATGGCGGAAGGTTACACCTTTCAATCAAATAATACACGACCACCGTCAACTTTTTGGTCCCCATTAGTGATTATCTTAACAGGCGGTCGGCCATATATATTTTCAGACAGCAGGGACCACCGTCAACTGTCACTTGTGGTGGAAACAATTATCATTACGGAAGTACATCAAACACCAAACCTCCACTTTCGTTTTGTGACCAGGACACCTACCCAAAGGTCACAGTGAAGCAATAACTGTTCACAGTAGCTTTCACATCAAGCTCAATTCGGACGCCTGATAGTTAAATGCATAACCAGACAGAAGCCCTTTTCGATTACTTTCATGCAGCCATTCGATGTGACACGGATGTCTTCACTACTCACCTTCTGGTGGAAACAGCATCACATGGAAATTTAACATGAGTCTCTGCAACCAGAAGATAGTCATCAAATGGTTGGCATAAACAAGCGTCGTCGCGTTTACCTATGCTGGAATGCGTTTTGACTCTAGGTTTTCGAGATCGTCCATTATAGTAGTCTTAAACTGCCATGTTTGCAACCGGCCTCGCAAAAGTGATGGACTCGTCAACTACTCAGGTTCATAAGTGCCCGGGTCGCTCAACACTCGTATTGACACTCTCAATTTAACATCCTCAAATATCACATCGACAAGTGACCATATTCAACTTTTGTACTACTCGGAACTCACAGAAACTGACAAGTTGAGTCAATCTTTGTCGATAGATGACTTAGCAGTCGTGAAATGGCAACCGAGAAGGCAATGTCAGTTGGCCGCTGGCATATCATTCCGTTGTTTTGGAAAGGAGTAACCGTTGATGTTGATAGTTACGGTACAATTTCAGAAAAACTACTACGTTAAAGGAAGAGTACAGAGAGTTTGTTACGAAAGCCACTGGCTGAGTAACTGCTTTGAACACATTGGTAGAGAAAACGCTGATCGATCGGATCGTCATAAGCAACTACCTTTCTGCTAAAACTGGAACCAACGTCATTTGGCTACCGTTTTTAATCATGTTATAGGAGCAATCAAGGATTACTTTCATTATCAACTGAACTAGCTTAAATAGAGTACACCTTGCATACAGATATATGTTCACGTAAGTTGGCTGCGGGTGGACGGGCGAGAATTGACTGGACAATGGTTCATTAACTAAACGATAATGGAAGTCTGCAACAGCATCGTGCTGATCTGCATGGACTTCGCTCACAAGGTTGTATGTGTCGGGGTAGCTACACGTTTCAGTGGAATGCCATTTCAGATAGACTGAGCATCATCCAAAACTGACCGCAGGCGTCGCATCCCCATAGAAATTCCTGTCGGACCCTTTCGAAAAGAAGCACTAAACTCGACCTTCATTCTCATTATAGCTCGTCAGTAGTGCATATTTTTGCCAATGCCGGGACTAACACTCCGGTCACTCTTTCATAAGGCAACCGTATTAACCACTGTACCATTGACCTCACACTAAGCACGACCGAATTATCATATGTGAATATTCAACCAATTTCGCTTATGAGTAATGATCAGGCTTCAAGGAAGCTATCTTGTTACCATGCCATTTCGTTATCAGACACGAATCGACGTGATTAGGTCACAAACTTCCAGCACTATCGGAAAATACGTTTCCAGTCTCGCAGTCTTTTCATCAGAAGACCTAAGAGCACGCTGGTAGAAAGCGTTGTATCTTAGCCAGATTCACAGGTTATTCAACCGTCAACCCGCAAACTTATCCCGCGATCTTCCGAAGTTCTTAAATAGAACTGAGAATTTTCATCCGAAAGGGAGAGAAATTCAGTGTAAGATGGTGTGTAAGGTACTCAAGAAGCAGCGGAGGATCGCGAAGTTTAGTGGACACATCACGCTACTGAGATGCAAACGGGCCGTTAAAACTGAAAATTCAAGAACACCTCTCCGTTATATTTATGCGAAGGAGAGCAAGAGATAATCTGCAAACAAATTCCCAACTCACAGCGACACTTAGAAGACTAAGTCGACCACTTCGGACAGTAGTTCAAAGGGTTATCAACAACCACACTGTCTGACACCCTTCGTACTTCGCAGGTAGCTGAAATCAAAGTCTCATGTGAGATCAAGTTGCCGAAAAGTCACAAGGTGCGCAGATCTGATGAACTCTCTAGGATGGGGACCAAGCCGTAAGTACAGAACCGATGGCATTGATTCGGAAACTTCTGGTTAACAAAGTTATTCCGAATAACTGAAGTTTAACTGCAAGTGTCCGCTGTTTTCGGGAAGACCTTACGTAAACTACGTGATAACTATCCAGAGATCGGCCTGGTTAGTATCGCATCAAACTTGCCTGTTGACGGGCTAACTAATCCTATAAGATACAACGCAATGTTTTACCAACGGTTGTTGCTTTACTCATACCTTCATGCTCGGTAAGACGGTGGAACAGTTATTTATATAAAAGACGGCCAACTGCTGTCCCGTTAGAAACCAAAAGGACCTCTGATTTATTTGACACAGATGGATCTCGAGACTGACTGTAAAGGCTATGTCTAGGAAACACGTTGATATCCTTGGAACAATGTACCACACGGCGAGTTAGGTTAGAGCGTATGGCAGTTTACCATCGATCATTAATGTCTCAAAAGGGTTACGACAGAATTGTTCATCTCCTATCTTGTTTACTTTAAAGGTTGGAGTTTTGGTAAGAGTTCTGAATGGTTGTCAATACAAGCGATGTGGAGCTGCTTTCAAGTGCAACACTTAAAGTGCGTAGAAGATCTTAATTAAATGTGCGAAATTTCACCGACAGCCCAAAGCATCCTAAAAAGATAAAATATTTCAGCGTGTAAACTTGATATGCTCTTTTCACTTCCCAAAATCAAGGGAAGACAAGCAGCAGTCCGCGTCTGCACTCAATATTTACAAAGAACAATTAGAAACAGCGAAAAAATCATCTACTTTGGAAATTGTTTCAACTGTGGTGGAAGGTCTGATGAAATAGCAAATCGTGTAACAAAAAGGCCAGGGACATTTGCTAGGCTACACCGTCTGAGATACGCTGGCAGGATATCTACTTCTTCGAAGGTTTGGATGTGCGGTACAAGCAAATGAATTTTACCTTTATATATCTGAGGAGCATAGCCGACTCGCGAAAAACATGTTCACAGTGTTTCCAGCGCGTAGCATTAGCCGTTTAGGGTAAACACATTACGTCAGCAACGACGTGATTCGCCGAATGGAGACTTCAGGTGAGATGTCAACTAATCAACTTCAGTGATGTGAACATTGCTGCTGTCTGCTGCAATTGTCTGTGAAGTGAGTGTAATCGATAACGCGGGACAGTGAAAGCTTCAAGGAAACTATCTTGCTGACAGAGTACTGTTTACACTTATAACTCAGTTTGCAAGGTGTAGACACCTTTATGTTGAGTGTCTGAACAAAGATATGACTATTTTTAATAGTTAGATCCTCTACTCTTCCTTACTTTTTTTCCTGGCTACGGCTTACTTTCATCTTTGTTATTGTGTGGCAATCGAATATCGGCGAATACCGTTGATGTGTTGCTGCCCACGATAATCACGATGATTCGCCGACGTGGTTTCGACACGGCCGTTAGGTGTAGACGTCTCGTTCCACAGGCTCAATGGCTCAGGCACGTCTTACGTGTGTGGTTAAGTTAGTGGGGCACCTGATGACTAATGTACAACATAAGTCCCGGATATGACTAATTTGACGTCAAAGCTTGCTTAAATACGACGTTTTCCGTTTCCTTGGGAACGCCCAAGTGACGAACACCTTCGGTCGACAACACTGTTGGGCATGGTTAAACAGTGTACCAATGGAGCCCGTATTGCACATCACAGTTTTCTCCAAAGTGATGTTAGTCCTTTATTCAATTATTATTCATTTTCTCACCGAACATGAGGCTTTTCTCCTTATTATAATTGTTTTCAAGCTGACGTCAGCCACAATTAACTGATCGGACCGTTAAATGTAAGGCGTAAGGCTTTTGCTAATCTGCGTCTTAATTCGTATCTGTAACTGTTGTATTCAGAGCCACGGTTAACCGGACAGACAGAAACACATTTCTACCTAAATCGTACGGCTTCTTCGGAACACACTTCTTTGCAATAAGCATACATAACCACTACTATTCTTCGATAGGTACTTTCACCTGGCTTGATATAGACGATTGGTATATCAGTGCATCTGCGAAGGGCATACTAAGACCTTTTCGTTACCGTCAGCAAAGTACCTTTCATTTACGAACCTGCGATCGCTAGGCGGATGTCAGCAAGAAACAGACACGAACAACAACATGATTCTTGTTCAGACTATGACGCTAAACTACTCCGCTGCTTACTCGCTGATGCCTCCCAACGCGAGCGTCCGAAAGCAAACATCGGTGGTCAAATACATGAAGACTGTCCACTTCTTCTACCCTGAATGGTCATGCATCGCTGCCAAAACGTAATACAGCCCTCATTCATCATTATCATCATAACAACACCCATGAGCCTGACCAAAAGGTACTGTGGCTCGGGCCGCCGCTCACCTCAACAGTGACGTGGAATATCCTAGAAGAAAAAGCCAATAAGAATGTTGAAAATTATTAAAAGAAGACTAAGAGGAAGAACTAGAAATGATATGGATACAGGTACGCCATTGACTATGACACACCGCCATCTCGGATAGCGTCTCTAGCCAACGGTTTGAGTGTTCACGAGAACCCAAGCCAGGCAGGCACCACCTACCCACTTTGCTCAATGGAGCAGTCAGGGTCTTCATATTCCGTGACTACGTTGTTGCCTG